>JAUMHA010175161.1:0-16503 GCA_032359765.1 Saxidomus gigantea
CCCAAGCATATGCCATGTAAGAACATGTTCAATTCATACCTCTAAGGAAAATACTATTAAAAAACTTACAGGGATGTGACCCGACTTCAATTAAAAAAGATTATCAACATCTTACATTGTTGTAAAAGTTGAACAGTTAAGGTTTAAAACTGATAAACTTCTTTTAACTAGTGTGAATTGTGCTTACTGCCGGCTGTTTCGTTACGCTCGAACAAACAGCATTGTAGATATTTGTACGGAATCAACCCTTAAGCGTGTGCTAGACCGTTTTGAAAATAAAAAAGCTGACGAGCAACAAAACTTAGAAAAAAAACTATTTCATTGGGTTTTTATTTTCTTTCATTTAAATCACGTAGCATTCATAAAGCAGATTGAGGACAGGTAATTGGAGGACAGTGATATTTGGTGGCAATGTATTTTAACATTTTCACAATCGTTGAGATACGTCTGCTATATACAGATTACCCTTTAGTAACAATGTGAAATGTAGTCGATTGTCAACGATACCATTACGTAGCTTACTCAAAGAAACATATCGACTTATTATTAACAGCATCGCACATATCTCTTTGCTATACGTCGTAAGTTAAACTTTAACAAGTCAGATTATTCCGTAATTTACATGTACTACTCAACAAGCTCCTTAAACTGACTGAAATACGCAAGGATTAAATGTTTTCATGAAAAGAAATAACATCAATTCAAAGAAATAACAAAAGCCACTGTATAAAAGTTGATATAGTTTGATTGAAGGAAGAGAATGCCTGAAAAATCAACGATGATGATCTTACTACATAAATGAAACACGGACTGAAATCAAAATGTTTCATTTTCGTAAAAATGGCTTCAAAATAATAGCCAAAACATAAAACGAGAATACAACAGAATCCTTTGCCTTCATGTTCTTGGATTATTGCTTGTTCAGGAAAAACACATGTCGTTACTAAGGTAGCGTCTACTTCTTGCTCACAGTTTTTGCTGGATTTATTATTAAAATCTTAGCCGTCATAGTTTTAAACCTTCAAAGAATCGTGTTGAATTTTCCATAAAATCTACTATAAGTAATTAAGATCAATTTTAGGTTGATGTTTTAACAACAGTTTTTTTTGCATGATGAATGTTTTGTTCAGATGAAGTAATCTATTTATACCTAGATTTCTAATTTAGGAAAGTCTCTTTTCTTTAAATAGGATTTTGTTTTGCATTTGCTGGCTTCGGAGCGTAGAAGGTTTATACATTCTGGTTCAGGATAAGAAGAGCGAATTCACAGAAGGACAAATCCATTCAAGTATTGAAGATGCTGTACATTGTGTATAAGAAATGCTTTTTTAGATAATTATTAAGTTTATGTAAGCTAAAGCAAACCCTAGGATATGTAAAATTACTCGCATGTTGCCTTGGCAAAGATATGTTTTATCTCACCTATGAGATACATACAGTTTGCATGTGGATAAGGAAATCCCACCCTCGGGTTGCGATACGTCCAAAAAACTCGGCAGAGCCTCGTTTTTGGACGTATCTCAACCCGGGGGGGGGGGGGAATCCTTATCCACAACTCATGAACATGTTAGATTTACTTTGTCCCAATATCAATACTGTGTTATTCTTTGGTGGCAAGTGGCATCAGGGAAAATAAACAACAAAGGTACGATACTTTTTCGTTGTTATCAACAAGAAATAGTCACAGGAAATTCTCACAGAAAGAAAAAACAACAAAGATTGGTACAATTCGCTGATATACTTCTTCATTTTTTTAAAGAAGAGAATATTGTTATCGTCGTTCACAAATAAAGGTTCTTGTAAAAGAACAATTGGCGTCATGCCACTGGTACCGAGGTCTAGAAGCATCGGTATCCCTGATCATTCCCACACAGTTTGCATGACGATTACTGGGTTCATAAAAGGATGATCATTTGTCCAATGGAAATGGTCTTTTCCCAAGACACCTTTCGCCCCTATCCAATAAGCATTGTGAGCATTATATTCTGAAATTAAAATGATTCGTAAGATAACTTGATCAAGGATTGATAGATCTGTTTTCGTCGAATACCAATCTATCTTCTGCTACAAGGGAACTGAAAACGTCCTCCCATGATTAGTTAGATAGTTAGTGATAAGCAAAATTAGAGAATTTTAAAGTTTTCTCAAGATAATATTGGCAGGGTAAGTTTCTATCATAGTGACTTTTGGATACCTTTTAACACTGCAGGTGTGTATTTTTTTCACTTGTATACCTGTTAGCAAAAATAAAGCACAATAGTGGCATCTGCATTTTTCACACAATGCAGAATTGAGAATATACGCTCAACTGATATCTCATATCTCATAAGCTTACATATCGTCATTGGTTTAGCAGCTTAGGTTCAATTTCACGAACTCATCTTAGATAAAACTGTTTCTAACAGTATTTTACAGTGATCTTCACATTCAACTTGACCGACACATTATACATATTTAAACACATATGCATTGATACACATATACAAGCTACATTCGTTACATAAAAGATCGCAAATACTCGCCTCTTGTCTTTAACTAAAATAAAACATCATTCTCAAGTTACTGTTCAATCTTTTTCTATACAAGAGTATGTGTCAACACTATCAAACAAAGCACCCACAGTCAGACTCACACGCTAACTGATGACACCCCGTAGTCACCTACAGTCAGATTTACTCCCAAATTGATATATCCTCGTAGTCACCCAAAGTCATACTAACACGCCATCTGATGACAGCTATTAGTCACCCACAGTCAGATTTACTTGCAAATTGATTAATCCTTGTAGTCACCCACTGTTAGACTTACTCGCAAACTGGTGAATCCTCGTAGTCACCAAAAGTCAGACTTACTCGCAAACTGCTGAATCCTTGTAGTCACCAAAAGTCAGACTTATTCGCAAACTGCTGAATCCTCTTAGTCACCAACAGTCAGACTTACTCGCGAACTGATGAAGCTTTGAAGTAACCGATTGTCAGATTTACTAGCAAACTGATGAATCCTTAAAGTCAACTACATTCAGACTTACTCGCAAACCTATGAATCCTCGTAGTCACCCATGGTCATACTTACTCGCAAACTGATGAAACCTCCTAGTCACCCACTGTCAGACTGACTTGAAAATTGATGAATCCTCGTAGTCAGCCATGGTCAGACTTACTCGCAAACTGATGAAACCTTGAAGTCACCCACTGTCAGACCTACTACCATACTAATGAAGCCTCGTAGTCACCTTCAGTCTGACTTTCTTTCAAGCTAATAAATCCCCGTAGTCACCCACATGCAGACTATCTAACAAACCGATGAATCCTCATTGTCCTCCGTTGTCATACTTACTCGTAAACTGGTAAATCAACTTAGTCACCAACATTCAGACTTATTTGTAAACTGATGAAGCCTCGTAGTCACCAACAGCCCCATTAATGCGCGAACTAACGAATCATTGTAGTCACACGCAGTGACACTTTCAAACTATTAAATCCTCGTAGTCACTCACTGTCAGACTTACTCACAAACTGATGAATCCTCTTAGTCACCAACAGTAAGACTTACTCGCAAAGTGATGAATCCTTGTAGTCACCCACTGTAAGACTTACTCGCAAACCGATAAATCCTCGTCGTCACCCACTGTCAGACTTACTCGCAAATTGATGAATCCTCTTAGTCACCAACAGTCAGACTTACTCGCAAAGTGATGAATCCTTGTAGTCATCGATTGTCAGAACTACTAGCAAACTGATGAAGCCTCGAAGGCACCTACAGTCAGACTTTCTCCCAAACTGATAAATCCTCGAAGTCATCAACATTCAGACTTACTCGCAAACTGACGAATCCTTGTAGTCATCCGCAGTGAGACTTACTCGCAAACTAAGGAAACCTCGCAGTCACCCAATGTTATACTTAATCTCAAACCGATGAATCCTCGTAGTCACCCAGCGTCAGACTTACTCGCAAACTAATAAAGCCCCGTAGTCACCTTCAGTAAGACTTTCCCGCAAGCTAATAGGTTTCTCGTAGTCACTCACATTCAAACTAATGAAGTCTCGTAGTAACCAACAGTCAAACTTTCTCGCAAACTGACGATTTCTTTTATTAACCCGCAGTGAGACTGACTTCGTAGTCACTCGTCTTCTGACTTACTCACAAACTGATGAATCCTCGTGGTCACCCATTGTTAGACTTACTCGCAAACCGATGAATCCTTGTACTCACCCATGGTTATACTTACTCACAAACTGATGAAACCTCGTAGTAACCCACTTACAGACTCACTAGCAAACTCATGAATCCTCTTAGTCAGCTACACTCAGACTTTCTCGCAAACTAATGAAGCCTCAAAGTCATTATCATTTAGACTTACTCGCAAACTGATGAATCCTTATAGTCACCCGCAGTGAGACTTACTCGCAAACTAAGGAAACCACGCATTTCCCACTGTAATACTTACTCGCAAACCGATGATTCCTCGTAGTCACCCACCGCCAGACTTTCTCGCAAGCTAATAAATTCTCGTAGTCACTCACTAACAGGCTAACTAGCAAACTGATGAAGTTTCGTGGTAATCAACAGTCAGACTTTCTCGCAAACTGACGAATCTTTTTATTCACCCGCAGTAAGAATGACTTCGTAGTCAGTCATTGTCAGAATTACTCGCAAACTGATGAATCCTCGTAGTCACCCATTGTCATTCTTACTCGCCAACTGATGAAACCTCGTAGTAACCCACTGTCAGACTCACTAGCAAACTGATGAATCCTCCTAGTCACCTACATTTAGATTTTGTCGCAAGCTAATAAATCCTCGCAGTCACTCACATTTTAACTCGCAAACTGACGAATCCTTTTATTCACCCGCAGTGAGACTGACTTCGTGGTCACTCGTTGTCAGACTTACTCACAAACTAATGAATCCTCGTAGTCACTCTTTCCTTTCCTCGCAAACCGATGAATCCTTGTAATCATCCGTGGTCATACTTACTCGCATACTGACGAATTTTCTTAGTCACCAACAGTCAGACTTACTCGCAAACGGATGAAGCCTCGTAGTCACTCACATATGATTTACTTACAAACTGATGAAGTCTCGTAGTCACCCACCGCCAGACTTTCTCGCAAACTGATAAAATCTCGTAGTCACCTACAGACAGACTTTCCCGCAAGCTAATAAATTCTCGTAGTCACTCACTAACAGGCTAACTAGCAAACTGATGAAGTTTCGTGGTAACCAACAGTCAGACTTTCTCGCAAACTGACGAATCCTTTTATTCACCCGCAGTAAGAATGACTTCGTAGTCAGTCATTGTCAGAATTACTCGCAAACTGATGAATCCTCGTAGTCACCCATTGTCATTCTTACTCGCCAACTGATGAAACCTCGTAGTAACCCACTGTCAGACTCACTAGCAAACTGATGAATCCTCCTAGTCACCTACATTTAGATTTTGTCGCAAGCTAATAAATCCTCGCAGTCACTCACATTTTAACTCGCAAACTGACGAATCCTTTTATTCACCCGCAGTGAGACTGACTTCGTGGTCACTCGTTGTCAGACTTACTCACAAACTAATGAATCCTCGTAGTCACTCTTTCCTTTCCTCGCAAACCGATGAATCCTTGTAATCATCCGTGGTCATACTTACTCGCATACTGACGAATTTTCTTAGTCACCAACAGTCAGACTTACTCGCAAACGGATGAAGCCTCGTAGTCACTCACATATGATTTACTAACAAACTGATGAAGTTTCGTAGTCACCTACAGTCAAACCTACTCGCAATCTGACGAATCCTTGTAGTCAGCCGCAGTAAGAATTACTCACAAACTGGTAAAGCCTTGTAGTCACCTACAGTGTGACTTTCTAATAAATCATCGTAGTCTCCAACATTCTGACTTACTCCCACTCTGGTGAAACATCGTAGTCACCAACTACATGTATCAGACTTACTCGCAAACTGACGAATCCTTGTAGTCACCCGCAGTGAGACTTACTCCCAAACTGATGAATCATCGTAGTCACCCATGGTCAGACTTACTTTCAAACTAATGAAGCATAGTAGTTAATGAACGTTTAACTTACACGCAAACGGTGAAGCCTAGTTGTATGAGAAAACAACAGACAAGGTATACGGTGCTGCTTATATATTTACCATATAGAAACAACCTTTTATCAAGAGCAAGAGCAAAGAACAACACAGACATAATGTACACATGACACAAAACACTGAACAAAACACGTATCAGTAAAAGGCGTTTTAAAAACACAATAAGCATAAGTTTAACCTTACCTCAAAAAGGTACCGGATTAATTTACTTTTTCATACCACATCTTCTAGATTCAATACATATATCGCACCGAATTGCATATATCAGAACAAGTAGACAAATAATTGTACAACTTATATATTGCAAGTTACTTGTAAATATTATTCTGCGCACAAGGTTAAGTCACATTATAGTTATTTTGTTACTTTTCAAGATGAATAAGGATTATTTGAACGTACCACTGTCATTTGTGAGCGTGTATCTCATCAACAGAGCTTTGGCACGTGTATCCAGGGCAATAAGGTCTCCGCCTTCTTTTTTACAAAATGTTCGAGCATGCTCCCAGGTAAAATGCTTGATCACAACATGAACACAAAGCTGCGTATGATTGCCATGTATACGAATGTAGCCGCCACTGCGATTGCAGTGAAATGGTGCGATGTGTGGTGTTGTTGTTGAATGGCTACTCGATGGTACTGTTATTCCTAATAAACGATAGAAGGATTTAATCGTCGTTTATAGGCCACAAAATATGACAGCAGTCAAGGTATACCCTACATCTTAAAAACTAACAATATAAAGCCAACCCTCCTCAAGGAGTATTTCTTTTAACAATCTTCGGTTTTCTTGTTTACCTTTACAACACTAGGAAAATAACATGTTAAACAACTCTTGTTCCACCTTTAGTTTAAATTACCAACTTTCATATTGTTTTTTGTTTGGCAAAGCAGCATGCGGAAAGTATCAGATTCTTCGTAGTGACTTTTTGTCCCTGCTAATATAATTTATTTAAAACTATCGTTTCAAACTCTGTCACTGTAGTGGCCTTTAATTCCACCGAAATACTTATTACAATGTATCTGTGAATTTTCTTTTTCATCAGAAAATAAACTGGCCGATTTATTTATAGTTGATTTACAGTAGAGAGATAACATAGAAAGAATAACTTAAATTCAAACAATTGTTCAACACTTTCGGGCTTGAAGAGAACGAACGAACATGAATATTTAGGTCGCCTTTATCAACACATGCATCTTGATCCCTGTTCTGACTTTAAGGGGCCTTGACCCTAGTCCATATGCTTTATATCTTAGAATTTCATTTTCTCTAGAAAATATCCAATTAAACAATCCTCGTTCTACCTTTAGTTGTGGCTTGTAAATGTGATTTGGTTGTACTCCTCTCAGTTGACTTTGTGTTTTGATGTGTTGTTTGGGTTGCTTCTGTTGTCGTGCTGGTGTTTTTGAAGATACCACACTTGTTGTTACAGAAATCTTGACTGCAACAATTTACTGCACATGACTTCGTTCTTAAATTTTCTGAGATTTCTTCGCATGTCTGAAAAGATAATGAAAAAATAATCAAATATTAACTAGAATTGGTTCATCAATTTTAACGCACTTTTGTTCATGGCATTTTCTGCACACAACTGTATAATCACTGCAATAAAATGTTTAATTTGCGATCCATGGATGCTGTAGGTAAGTCTACATAGTTTTGGCTATGACTCGGATGTTTTATTGCGACCGTTTGATCCTGATTCTGCCACTCGTTCCTTATAGCACTGTTGATTTAACAACTGACATGTTTTGATACCTGCTTGTGGAAATATGGTTGTTTAAGTGCTTTCTTCAAAATATTAGACAGATAAGATGACGGTCCTATATAAACATCCACACTAGTTTTTCAACATAAGATGGTCACAATTGAATTGGCTTATAATGAATTGTCAAAGATTGCGAATTGGGTCAGGAACTTTGAACTCACTGTTTTTTTCTCACACTTACTCCTGTAGATTGTGTCTGGAAGACCACGGAATTCGACCGGAGAGTACAGCATACAAACCTGTGAACGTACAGAAAAAGAAACAACGACTAACCAGTCTACTGCAACAAGATTTAGAAAAGAGTTCAAAATAGGTCCTGCGAATTGTAAGTAGCAGGAAAAAGATCGGACAGTAGGAAAGTCAGCTTTATGACAAAATTAATTATATACAATTTGCAACATGCAAAGTAATACTTAACTCTAAGTAGTTCCTGTGTGATATTGTTCCCTGATATTAAATGCAATGGTACGAAAATGAAACAGAATGAAAGGTGACGGTAATTGACACGCAATTTAAAGTTCTTTCGCTTCTAATAGGAAAACATACCATGGATTAGAATTGATTTGGATAGCTCTCTTGAGTGTCAACATATAATTATGGAAGGCTTCAGCACAAATTTTGATGTAATGTATCAAAATTCATATATCATTTTCAAGCACAAAGGCCTCCCTTTAACACTCAGTCTGAACAGAACTGGGCATTAAAGTTCAAATAGCACTATTTATGAATAGAATTATGATAGAACTGTGTTCTATTCATTTTAGAACAATGTTGACATAAACATTTTTTTCATTTTTTAGTTTAAACATTATTTATTAATTTCTCAAAGCATAAACAAATACAATACATTTATAAACAGCATCCAGGATTGATAAGAACGCTATACAGCTTATATGAATCTTTTTCCTTTTTTCCTTTTTTTCGCTTCTTCACGAGAAAAGCGTTGCCTGAGAGTGTATCTTATACTGTGCAATATTACTGAAAAAAATACTGTGATACGATTCGATTCAAAACGCAGTGCTAGGAGTTGTTTTTTGAAAGAATAACGGTCAATGTCGATAATGTCGTGAAGATATAAGAGCTACAAGTAATTTTAAATTCCAAAAGCTGATGGAGAAGTTAATAAATGATTCGGACCTCATCTTGACCACAAATATCCACATTTTCGCAAGCATTTGGGTCTGTCAATGCAATGCAATTGTAGCAATACGGTCCACGCTGATTGAACAAGAGTTCTGAAATGTAAAACATATCAGTTAGTCAGTCATGCAAAGATATTTTTATATATCAGCTTAAATAGCAAGATTTTATTGGTCCAGATGATGTCTTTGCTTAGTCTCTAGATTAATTGCATTAATCACATAATCTTACTATTGTCTCATAAATAGGAAATTTGTACTTTCGTCTTTATCAAAGCTTTGTTCATTATTTACAAAAGGCTTTTTATAAAGCTTATGTTATGTTTTACCTTCGTTCATAAGTCTGATGCAGCGTTTAACTAACCTGTGTCGATATTGCTACAACTAATAGGTATGATATCATATTAAATGACCGATAAGTTTACACATACGGTATTGCTAAATTTAAAGTGTATATGACAGTCAATTATGACTCTTTAAAAGTGGTATGCAATTACACAATCAAATCATATTATTTGTTATTGTACCGTGAACTCCGCAACCTCTGATATTGCAAAAACTGCTAGGGCAGCAGTCAGTACATAATTATGGAAAGATCAGTGGCACGCTTGCTTGTGTTAACTAAACTGTCCCCAACAATGACGGCAGAGCAACGCTAGACAAAAGAAACATGTTATAACAAAGCATTAAGAACAAATATAAAGTGCAAATTAATTTCTTGTTTTAGTTTATGTGTGAGGGTTTTCTGAATGTTTTATTTTCCTCCTTAAGTTAAAGCATCCAGGTTTTTAAACTTCGTATAAAGGTGACGTCTACTACAATGATCTTACTCCTTTTACCGAAGTCAAACATGTTACTGCCTTTGCGATACATTACATTACATGCCTACTCTGATACCGGGTACAAGATTTTATACATCCGTTATAAAGACAAAAATAAAAAAAGAATATATAAATTTAAAGGGGAAAGTAGAAATGTAGTTTATTTTCCTACCCGTTTTGCATTTTTATCTTTGGTTGGTGTGCAGATATTACTGTAGATGTTATTTTGGCATATAAAAATAACAAATAACAGATGATTGAACTAAAATTAGTTTTTTTTCTCTAAAATTCAGCAGTTAAACTAATTGATATTAACCTCTATTTTTTTAATTGAAAAATATAAACAACATTACGTTTTCATAAACTATAGGTATCTGGTGCATGTAATAAGTCATTAGAAATAAGTTTGCTATACGTACTGTCATTGTACGACATCCAGTGTTAAAGAAGACATTACCACTTGCAGTTATAATCTGTTCAGTGTAACAATACTGAAATAAAAAATAACATACTTTATATAATTAACATATACATCAATTTAATTTGATACTAGCTAATTAAAAACAAAATGAATATTCAAGTTACAAGTAAGAGTAATTGCATCGTTACGATAAGTTATCAAGCATTACCTATCTATATTTAAACACATACAATGCGCATTGATATGTCTCCTGTCCACAAGCAAGCATAAGTGTGTCCGATAAAGGCATTGTACAAAAATGTAGGTGCGTGTACTACATGTAGCGCACGTATGTTCAACAGCTCTCCTAAATATTCTATATTTTATTCGATGTCGGAGAATTAAAAAAAATGACAGTCTTTCTACAAAATATGTATTTTATATAATGGTAAATGCGATCTTCTGATTCACTGGTTTTTTGGACAACTCAGTGTAGTCTGTGTTGGCCTTTTGATTCTGTGATAAATATACAACAAAATCTCGTACGTTTTTTTAAGAAACAAATCTTAAAACAAAAGGTTTTTATTTTAACATCTCTGTTTTAATCAAAGAAAATCAGCAAAACTGACGAAGTCATTTAGTTTAATTCGCTATATTTGTAACAGAGGTTAAGACATTGACCGTACCAGTTTCATAATGTAATATAAACCTTGATAAGGAAGTTATGCAAGGACGGCTCCAGTGCTTACAATTATATCAAAATAAGTTCACTAGATTATGTAATGGCCACACGTCCAATGGTTGGCCTGGTTTGCACAAAGTAACACGCGAGTTTGCTTGTGATACTATTTGTGAGCAGTTAACCGTGTCATGAAAAACAACATTATCCATTAACAATAGGCTAAGGTCCGCTTTAAAAATTTGTCCTAAAATCTGGAACGGTCCTTTATGATTTATTCCCTCAAAACTCAAGTCCTTTAATTGCATTGGAGTATTAAAGTGATTTTTACCACAGAAAAAACCAACAGCGAGTAAAAAGGAGTCCCTACCTTCTGTGCTAAACACGTGAATTGACAGCTTACATGTATGTGAAAATTTGTTGTAGAACATGATTATCTACCGTGATTGGAAACAACAGCAAAGACCATGCAATTAGAGTTGTTAAATATTTAAGCTTTTGAATACTGTAACACTAGTTTTTTGTGATCATTAAGTCAGTTATAAAACAAAGTTCATTTCGGTCCATGCTAACATGTAAGTTATAAACATGTTACACATGTTGATAAGGCATTTGGTCGATAACAACTTCCTTGTTGAAAGTATTTGTTTTCTGACAAGAAATAGCCGCCTCCGCTCTCCATTTTCTACATAATTAAATTCCAGTTACGGAATCATATGTGGATTAAATGTAGATTACCGGTATCTGAATGTAAAGACAATCAAAATCAACATTACCTCGTCCGGTTTGCATTCTGTCAATCTAGTACAGTCATGTGGGAATGGAACTTGTTGGCAATCGAAACATCGAATGGCATCACCTGTTATTAAACTCAAAAATTGTACGAAATGACACTTAAAAAGTATAGTTCAGATATGAATATTCAAGTCAGTAGTTTTGAATATTTTTGCAATCAAACCCAATGGATCATGCTCATAGACCTTCAAAAGCAACGTTAACAAATTAATGGAATTTGGTGACAACTGATCCTGTTTACTTGCGTTGTATGTCAATTATAAACAAGTACTCGTTAATGAACGAAACAACGTTGAAGGATTGACATTCATCAAATTAAAAAAAAACAGTCCATTAAAAACACATATGCTCGTAAATATACAAAAGAAAACGAAAAAGTGATAAAACAACTCACTGTGTGATAACAGACTTAGGAAAAAGAAGAAAATCACCAGTTCCGCCATTCAAACTATAATTTCAATATTTCAGCTAATAAAAGATAGCAAACCATTTGCAGGATAAGTACCGATTTGACATGATGACAGAGAGATAAGGCTTTGCACGTTGTTTCACAGTGATTTTTAACAGATTTTGAATCATTTTAACAAATTACTGTAAAGAAACTTCGAGATAACTCCTTTCGTGAGCACCTGCCAAAACTAAAACAAAAATAGACGTTGGGCTTTGTTAATGACACTTGTGTGACATACTACTGTAAACTGAAAACATCTCCTGTAACGGAATTTAACATTGCAAAAGGATAATTATCTTAAAATATTAATCCAACTAAAATAAAATCACCGAAAATGCAACTTTATCTACAGTACTTTCCTAATCGATAGAAAAGATAAACCATGCAGTGATCAAAGAAAAACATTCGGTTTGATTTAATTTTGTTTTACATTTGACTTACATTTGACTTGCTGTGGGGCTCGTTTTGGGGAGGCTGCGTTTTTGGTACGTGGCATTCCCTGTTTGATATTATTTTTGTTTTTTTTACAATTGTATGTTTTCTCCTAATCTTAATTATCAGGGCAATTTTATAGCTGCTCGTTCTAGGTTTCCGGTAAAAACTTTAACTTCTCCAAAATGATATGCTAAAAATTATGGCTAGAATCAACAACACAAGTACAAATATGTTGAAAATGTTGGTTTGACGGTACACTATATGTTTATATTGGAATCTAAACAGCGTTTGCATCGCTTTATAAATGGTAGCGTAAGATCTTTGAACGGATAGTGTATTATCAAGTGGATTCATAATTCAATGGTAATATGTATAAGTTTCAGTCTGGTTTCAGAAGAAGATTTTCAACTGAAACTTGTCTTGTACATCTTTCTGATTATATCAAGTTTGAAATGGATAAAAGTCGTCTTATTGGTATGATATTACTTGATCTCCAAAAGGCGTGTAATACTGTTGATCATTATATCCTTCTGATGAAACTTGAAGGGCTCGGTCTTGCGGAAGATAATGTTCGATGGTTCAGGTTATATTTATCTGAGAGATAACAGCTTGTTGAGGTTTCTGGAACGTGTTCCAAGCCTTGTAAGATTACATGTGGTGTTCCGCAAGGACCTCTTTTATTTCTAATTTACGTAAATGATATGTCTGCAGTGGTCAAAAATAAATTGTTAATTTATGCGGATGACTCTGCTATCTTGGTTTTTGGTGATAATAGGTCAGCCATTGAGAAAGAGTTAACAACGGATCTTGAATCTGTTGGTCAGTGGTTAATTTATAGCAAGCTGTCCCTACATTTAGGAAAAAACAGTTTCATTTGTTTTTGGCTCTAAGCCGAGGTTAAAGTCAAATAATAACCTCCACATAAGTTGCAATGTTCAATTATAAATTCCACTTCATCTTTCAAGTACCTAGGGGCAACTTTAGATCAGAGTCTAACTGGTGAATACATGACTAGCTCTATTATCAAAAAGGCAAATGCCAGGTTGAAATGTCTGTATAGGAAACAAAACGTTCTTACTGATCATACTAAAAGACTTTTGGTTTTAGCTTTAATTCAGTGTCATTTTGACTATGCTTGTTCGTTCTGGTTTCATGGCTTATCTCAGTTTTTGAAAAAAAAGCTACAGGTTATCCAAAATAAATTAATTAGGTTTGTACTCGATCTGGAAACTAGGTCCCATAATGACAATGAACATTTTATTTCATTTAATTGGTTACCAGTCTGTAAAAGGGTGGAACAAATAATATTGTGTCATGTCTTTAAAATTAAGAATGGCCAATCTCCTGACTATATGAGTCAATATTTTGTGACCCAAAATTTTGTTCATTCATATAGAACAAGGTCTAGTGACAGTGGGTGTTTATGCTGTCTAGGCTCAAAGGCTTTGGTCTGAAGACTTTTTCTTTTTTAGGTTGCAAGCTATGGAATATACTACCATCTCAAATAAGGAATCTGTCCAGCCTTAGAGTTTTTAAAAGTGCTGTGAAGGATCTTTTTTTAAAATATTAATTTACACATGTTGAAATCTACCTTTAGTGTCAAACCTTTGACTGTAGTCTTTCAGTTCAGTGCAATGTTTTTATTTTCTATATGTCTTTCATGATAACATGATAAATAACAAACTTTGCATAATGACTAGTATCTTAATTCAAATATTTGAATTTTACTAAAATCATGTTCCATGCCTCTCTATGTCAGAACATCACTACCATGGACCACAATGGAAATAAGGGATTCTTTCCCTTTTTAGCTATTAGGATCGCATTCCGTCCGGCGTCCGTCGTACGTCATACGTCCGTCCTTCAAACGACATCTCCTCTGGAACCACTGGGCCAATGAGCTTAGATATTTGGTATGTAGCATTGTCTAGTGGACTCTAGTGGACCCGGGGTCAAAATTGACCCTGTAGAGAGAGTCACTTAGTTTTACATATACTAATGAGAATTTTTTTAAAGATCTTCTTCTCTGAAACCACATGCCATAGAGCTTAGATATTTGGCATGTAGCATTGTCTAGTGGACCTCTACCAAGATTGTTCAAATTATGACCCCGGGGTCAAAATTGACCCTGTAGGGGGAGTCACTTAGTTTTACATATAATAATAAGGAAAAACTTTAAAAATCTTCTTCTCTGAAACCACAAGGCCTAGACCTTAGATATTTCGCATATAGCATTGGCTAGTAAACCTCTACCAAGATTGATCTAATTATGAACCCGGGGTCAAAATTGACCCCGCACGGGGGGTCACTTAGTTTTACATAGGCTTAGATAGGGAAAACTTAAAAACATCTTCTTCTCTGAAGCCACATGGCCTAGAGCTTAGATATTTGGCATGTAGCATTTGCTAGTGAACCTCTAGCAAGATTGTTCAAATCATGACCCCAGGTCAAACTGACCCCGCCCTGGGGGTCACTTGGTTTTGCACAGGCTTATATAGGAAAAACTTTAAAAAATATTCTTCTCTGAAACCACAAGGCCTAGACAATAGATATTTGGCATGTAAAAATGCCTATTGGACTTCTACCAAGATTGTTCAAATCTTATTATATAGTGTACTTATTTATACTTCATGATATTTATTATCTTTTTACCTTACTGTTAAAGCGACTGCACTCCAGATGGACAAGTTACGCTAAAAAAAAAGTTACGCTCTTACACAAAGAAAATAATCTTGATGCTGACAAATTGAATATATATTGATTTTACCAAAAAATTAAAATTTACTAAGAATTTGGAGTGCAGTCGCTTTAATACTGGATTATGTTATTATTGTTACCATGCTATCAATATCGAAATAAACAATAAAATTTCAAAAATACAGAAATACTTTACAAAACATTATACTGGAACGATTTTATTTGATGATTTGGTCTAAAATATGTTTATTTCAGACAGTTCGAAGAAATTAATTATTTCTTTTTTGAAGCAAGGAGCTTTAAACTAACTTGCTTACATACTCACCTACAAGCCTACCGTCCTCCTTACAGGTCACTTCACCAAGTGTTCAAGGAAATATCCTATGGTCGGGCTTTCTAAAACTCAAATATCTCCCGCCAAACATCTAAACCAAATTTACCAAAACTCACAGCAATGTACCTCTAATTATTCTTCACCAAAGTGACAAACTGATTCCATCATGTCCCCGCAGCTTTCCTTATCAATAACTCATGAACATGGTACATGGAGATAAACGTTATACCTAAATGTTTACAATTGAAGCTTTTGACTTCGATTTACGGCAAGTCTATTTTCTCAGAGGGGTGTTTTATGATTCATGAAAATTGTGTCTTTGAAAGAGCTTAATTTAAACTTTGCTTTTATTACAGTTGTTTTTATATACTAGCATTTGATATTGCCAGCGCCACGATTTATTTTATGAATGAAGAACAGAGCTCTGTCCTCGGCATACCAGCAACCTGGGCATGGTCTAATCGTCCTAATGTACAAGTAAGCTACATGTTGTATCTAATACATTGTAAGCTACATGTTGTGTGTAATACATTGTAAGCTACATGTTGTGTCTAATACATTGTAAGCTACATGTTGTGTCTAATACACTGTAAGCTACATGTTGTATCTAATACATTGTAAGCTACATGTTGTATCTAATACATTGTAAGCTACATGTTGTGTATAATACATTGTAAGCTTCATGTAGTATCTAAAACATTGTAAGCTACATGTTGTATCTAATACATTGTAAGCTACATGTTGTATCTAATAAATTGTAAGCTACATGTTGTGTCTAATACATTGTCAGCTACATGTTGTATCTAATACATTGTAAGCTACATGTTGTATCTAATACATTGTAAGCTACATGTTGTATCTAATACATTGTAAGCTACATGTTATA
>JAUMHA010175272.1:0-16503 GCA_032359765.1 Saxidomus gigantea
TTTATGGGTTTTTTTATCAATTATTGTCGAATAATGTAACAAATGTCCGAAGGTACATTTTCGCGCGTCGAAGGTCATATAATATATTCTAACAATACTGTGTACATGTAACTATGCAGCTGCTGCTAACATACTATAGAAATGCTACATAGTAAGCAATGAGTTCTGCTGGTATACTACAGGTCCAATTGCTCGAGGTCATGGCACACACGGTAAGGCAAATAGTAAACTTTTATGTACTTGCTAACACAAATTAACTTATATACAATCAGATTTACACATTTTCAGGGAAAGGTTTGAAAGCGTGAAGAAATTTCTAAGAATTTTGGGTTCATTTTGTTTATATATACTGTAAAAGCATTAATGATCAAGAGGAACTATTTTTTGATGATTTCATGGCAGAGTCCATCCACAAATTAAAGATTTCAATGGAAACTGTCTGCTATAAACATTTTCTGTAAACCAAAAATGAAATCCAATTTTACATGTACACAGAGTGTATTTTATTAAAAAGCCATAAAGTTTTGTGGAAAAAAACAACAAAAACATTTTATGCCCGAAAATTTACTTGTTTTTATGATGTAGACGAATACCAGAAGATTGTCTCTAGAAGATAAGAAACTGGTTAAGCAAGAACAAAATTGAGGGCTTAGACCGTTGCATTGTAGCTAATTAACATGCCGCCAATGATGCGATAACCTCGCCCCTTTGTTGATGTCGGAGTATTTGTAACAAAAGATTCCATTCAAACATTTTCCATGTGCATTTACTTGTCGTAGGTAAAGTCAATTTATGATTTGTATTGAGGTCACTTGATTGACACCTGGCGTCAGGTTAATTTGCCAATTAGGGAACTTAGAGTTAACAAGTTTCCAGTGCTAGGGCTCAGGAGGCAAGTTTGAATTTTGCTTAAATTATTTTCAATGGAATTTTGTAGATAAAAGTTTAAATGAAAAGATAAAACGTAATTCCTTTTCACCATGTAAGATTTTTATGAAAATGTACTAAACATATCTGTAGGGTCTGGTTAGCAGAATTTTAGCAGAAAGAGTAAAAAAATATAGAGTAAGTGTGCTTGATTTCACAGTGGACGTGATTTTGCACACCTTCTAGTTTGATTTAAATTCTACATACAGTGTAACACATGGTGCAAGGGTCTGCATCAGTAAATAGCAGTATGGCTTTGTATTAGATAGCAAAGGCTTATATATATATATAGCACATTAATTAATATCCATGCCGGATGGTACCTGACTTTCATTACGCGTATCAATAGACTGGACATACAGGATCCTGAAGTGGCAGCAGAGACTAGGCCGCATCCACAAACATTGCACACTATCTCTAAGTGGAACAGTTTTCATCCGATCTTCACCAAACTTTGTTAAAATATTTGTGGGCATGATATTCCATTCAAGAACAATAACATGTCTGGATTATGGCCCCTGAATTATAAAATATTGATCAAGTTAGGCTTGTCCACTTTCTAAGTCGAACAGTTTTCATCCGAACTTCAACAAACTAAAAAAAAAGTTAAATCTTTAAGTTTAAAATAATAAAGAAGATATCAAAGAAGAACCTATGGTGAAAAATGCCTCATTTTACCACAATTAATCAATTTAGAGGCTTTTTGTAATAAATCGCATCCACCCATTAATTGTACAACAACAACTCTACATAGATTATTGAATGGTTTACGGTACTGCAGTATATTTCAATCCACTAATTTGATCGATAATGACTGGGAATGCATAGCTGAAACATTAAGGTTATGTTATAATACTTCCAAAGATTCTATTATTTATGTTTTGGAGGTTATTTATTTGACATCAGATATAGGGTATGTCTCCTTAATTGCTAAATTTTGAACAATTTAGAGTTGACCCCTGACTGGTGTATTGTGTAGAAGTTTGTCACATACATATATTGGTGTTTCTTTGCTAGTGTCCACCTATTGTGTCCCGCTTTAAAGAAGGAGGGATATATTGAATTGTTTGAGGTAGTCTGTTAGCTGATCTGACTCTTTTTTGTCAGGAGACAAAATGTGTTTCGTTGCACAGGGTATAACACCTGTTTCAACCATATTTCAGTTATTTTACAAGAGGACAGTTTGCCTTACCATGGTTCCTGGACAGGACCAGTACTAGAACTCTTTATTCTGTAAAAAACGAACAACTATTTCAAATAAAGAGACATGGACTGTAGCAGAGGTCATACCTGTGACTGTTAAAGATAGGTTACAATGTACAGTTTTGGAACAAAATGGATTTTTCTGTACAGGAAAACATAGTGGTTACTAGTTTTTAACATTAATTTCACATTTGAAGATAAAAAAAATAAATTTATGAGTTTTAAACATCTGTTATTGAAAAATGTAACAAATGTCTAAATGCCATTTTTTATGTGATGCCTGTCATGTGATAATTGATGGCCCTTATTGCTTCCTTGGTCTATCAAAGGTCAAGGTCACAATGACATTTTTTGTTCACAATTTGACTTTTGCCTATTGAAACAATGCAGCATTTTTTTTTGTGTTTATATACAGCTCCTGCAATATATACTTTTTTTTGTCTGCAAGTCGCAATTTAGTACTATGCTTGCTTTTCCAAGTAAACAGAAAAATAGTTTGTTTAAAGAAATATGATTTGTTTTATTAGGAGTGATGTTTTTGTGATAAAAAGTGCTGTACTTTAATAGCTGTCTGATTTTGATACTCAGTGCTGTACTCAGATGTCTATCTTTGTGTGTGTTTGATACAAAATGTACTCTTGTTTTGTAGTGGTAGAAGTCTGTCTCTGTGTGTGATACCCAGTTCTGTAGTGGTGTATTAATTTAGTACACTTAGAAAAATTCTTTGCTTAAATACAGATAGCAGTTTAACTTGGTAGTGTTGTCATGTGTTCCTATTGAAGCATTCTGCATTGTACTCACTTGTTATGCCCCCTATCTAAGGAAGACAGGTATATTATTATGTCGGTGAATCGATGGACCAAACCTTGTCTGAAGCTGAAGTGTTGTCTACTTATGTTATACTGGTAAAAACAATTTATCAGACAATGCTTTCAGATAAGGTTAACTATAACAACATATGACAGATGTCAAACTCTAACACTTTAATGTCTTAAGACCACTTAAAAAGGTGATAAAGGCTGTTCTACGAAAATGTATATACTTCCTTGATAAACTTACTCTTAACCTTTCTCCAAGTGTTTTTCATTTCCATCTTCTTTGTTGAATGGAAAACAAAGTAATTTTATATGTTTTTGATTGGATCTGATTTTGACCCTGTGTCAATAAATACTTATGTTGCAGGTCTGAGACAGTTGACTGATCACAAATTTCAATAAAGAATTTCAATATCAATTCAATATCGGTTTTTAACATAGACAAACGAAAATCACATGTTGCCATATTTGATTGGACTAGTACATACCAGTAATAGTACATTTCCGACATAAATAATTAGGCAAACTTATATTTTCACTTGCAATTGATCAGTTTGAATGTATTGAAGTATACAGAACTAAAGTCCAGTCTGAAATGTTTCCAGTACGGTTGATAACTTACGTGCATAAGAATTTTACAGCACAGATTAAAATAGCTGTCTTCATGTTCATTTACACATGTTCAAAGGAATGGCTGTTTAATTTAGTTAAATTTTTCTTGAAAACATCTTTTCAGATACAAATGTACTAGCTGCATAAGGAGATTGACTTTTGTATCCAGGTGAAAGTTTGCACAGAATTAAATGTAGGTTTTACAATTTCAGACAAGTACCAGTTCTGGCGATTGTCGCCAAATCACAAAGCCTTGCACTACGGTGATTGCACTGAATCTGGAGAACCTAGCGTAGAACAGTTACAGAATAAAGTCTCTGTTGTGGAAGTAAAAGAATTGGTCATGGGAAAGAATTGTTTACTTGTAAAAAACAACAAAAGGGTATGCATTTCTATTTCTTGTACAATTTGATGAGCTTATAAAGTTATAGTAATCATAATAATTTACGTGATATTGGACAATTGTAAATGTGGGTAAATGTGTAATGCATCTGCATGAACATTTTGACACATGGTAGAAAGTTACATGGCTGTATTATTCACAATTAGGTCATGCTTGGACAAAAATTGACTATTAACTTGTTTTAATATAACTATCCCACGTGTATTCATAGAAGTCAGTCTTATCTCCACAATATTCAAATGCTTTATAGATAAAAAGTAAATAGGTCTATGATTTGCATTTCATTGTGGGTGACTGCAGTACGTAGAAGTAACAGCTAAATAATTGCTACTAAATATAGTAACACTTTATATCGACAAGAGTTGTTTTTTTTGCGTCTTCCAGCAGTTTTATCAGCTGTAGGGTGATTATCCCATATTGCGCTAAGAATTACTTGAATGTGCAAATGCGATGTCATTTCATGACCGATGTCATTTCATGACAAAATGGCTGCCACTGAAAAAACTTTGGAGTTTTTTGTGACCAGAATGCTAGATTTAGATGCTGCAATTGCTCTGAAGGGGAAAACAAGTCATGTCACTGAATTAAAAACAATAGGGAGTTAAGAAATACAAATGTATGAAATAAAGCTGATCATTGTTTTCATGTTTCTTGAATACAAGGGGAACAACTCCTCAGTCCACACAGGTGTAGATAAACTAATTCTTTGTTTCACTTGATAAAGTTTATCCTTCTGCATAATGTGGGTTAAGGAAAAGTTGTTATTAATAAGTGGTTATATATTTCAGCTTCAATCAGAACTGGTCTTCTCTATTGTACTTGAATCATCATCATCCAGGGCGGAGGAGGAAGTGGCTCATCATTTCTTAGCAAATTCAGACCAGGAATACATGATCTGGACGGATGGAATTAGTGCTCTCCTCAATCAGAAAGTAAGTTAGAATTTCTCCCTCACATATGAGTAACTTGTACCAGTTTTACCATAGATGGATGCTATATATACTGTCAGCATTCTTATAAATAACAGCCTTGGTTTAAATAAGTCACAAGGTCAAAATATTTCTTTAAAATGCGAATGCGCTGTGAATAAAGTCTTCATCTCTACAGCTTGTTTAGTTGAAAGATTTCTTCTCAATAACTATCAGCTAGTTTTAGCTTGTTGAGGATCTATGTAAATTGCAAATCTGGTGATATTGCATACTATTTAAGAAGTATTTATAAGTTACCGGTAAAACTGCATGTCAGATTATGTGGTACCTGCCATATCAGAGATATAAAATTAATTTTAAGTTCTTACTTTCTTGTTCAGAAAATCAGTGTGAAAATTAGAAATTTTTGTAAAGGTTTTTATACGCCCATCTGTAGATAGGATGGATTATGGGAACAACTGCAGGAGTAGGCGATGTCAACATAGATTGTCAGCTCTCTAAGTTGAAGAGTTTTCATCAGATCTTCACCAAATTTGGTGAACATGTTTGTGGGCACAATATCCAAACACAATGTAATAAGCAGCTACCTAGCTACAGTCACTCAGGAATTATGGCCCTTTAATTTTAAAACCCCAACTTTGGACAAGCATATTTTGTCATAGTTTGGCACTCTTGGCTTGAGTTCATTCCATCATAGTGGGGTCATACTTGTTGGGTTAGCGAGATCAAAGGGATAACACCACAAAAGTATGTCATGATTACATCCATCCACCCATTCCTTCAAAACATTCATCTGTCAGTCATAACTCACTAATTGGTTTTTCACACAAATATGAAGCAGGATGAAGTGTTTCAAAAGAAAAAAACACCATTTTGAGTGGCACCTCTTGTTTTGTATTTTGCTTTGTGTTTGTATTACAGATGAGCAGTCCAAAGACAATGCAAGATACTGATGTATTGCTAAATATGGAAGTGAAGCTAAGACTATTGGAGACAGAAGGAATAACAATACCTAAAGAACCTCCACCTATTCCTCCTTTACCCGAGAATTTCAACTTTGCCTATACAACAGCCTAATAGATATACCTCAAAAAAACAAAATTGTTCCTAACAACACTGTAACAGGAAATAGCAGTTTGATTGTACTCTCCATGGAAGAGCATTTGATATTAAATGCAAAATCGAACAGAGGGAACAGAGGACAGCTTTATGATTTATCTCTGCTATGTTAGGGTGCTGAAAATAAGCAAAGTGCAGCTTTATTATTTGTTCTGTACCTGTATAGTGTATCATATGTACAACTTAACGACATATTTTTTTCAGTCTTCCAAAAAATGAATGAAACCCCTTCCAGCAATCTGATTGGTTGAGCAGAGACTGCATTTATACTTAATATGACTCGTCTAGGGTCTGTTTTATACCAAACTTGTGTAAACAAACGTAATTCTACTATGTAGAACATTCACATTTTGTTGAATCAATAATGATACAGTCCTCCCATAAGTGCTTTGGGAAAGCTCACCTCAGCCATTATAACATGGGAAAGCTCACCTCAGTCATTATAACATGGGAAAGCTCACCTCAGTCATTATAACATGGGAGAGCTCACCTCAGTCATTATAACATGGGAAAGCTCACCTCAGTCATTTTAACATTGGAGAGCTCACCTCAGTCATTATAACATGGGAGAGCTCACCTCAGTCATTATAACATGGGAGAGCTCACCTCAGTCATTATAACACACACTCGGAAGATTGTAAATCTGGAAATTTGCATGTTACCACAATTTGGTGTGTATATTATGTACAGAAGTATTCTAAACAAAAATGTGTGGACAGAAGCAATACAAGTTTGAAGTGTAAAGCACTGTTTTCAAGAATCCTTTAAATTTGTGATATCTTAAATGATGAAGTAAGTATAAAAAAAATGAAGTTGCAAATATTCGGTATTTTCAGTAATTTCATAGTGTGGTAAGACCTCAGTTGTATGATACTGCTTACACTATAGACAACTTACATACACCTTGAATCCAGCTACATGTTTAGTGCCGGGGTAACTGTACATGGGCTTCCAGTGAACTTCATACAAGTATTATAGCTTGTGTCTATCTAAGACCAAAGTATTTTATGCAATAAACTGTAGTAATAGTTGATGCAGATATATCTACTTTAATGACAATATGAATTCTATATAAGCTATAAACTTGTACCATGAAAATTGTAAAGAAAATACAAATTTTCACTTTTCAGCAATATGTTTGTTAAATTTTGGAATGCAAGTTAGGTTATGTGAAATTTCACAGCCATAGATCACGATGATTCTTGGTAGAGTCTTCATTGAGTTTTACAGTGCTGTGTGGTGCTGTGGATGAACTTATATGTCTGATTTTAGAGTGTTATATACTGATACAAGTACATACAATGTAGTTATTGTTAAAAAATTTTGCTTCAGATGTGCAATATGTTTTTTCTTAGAGAATATTAGTTTTAGATTTTAGGTACTTTACTGTTTGGTTTGTTCATAATCTTCATAATCACCAGTTTCTGGAGACTAGACAGAGTGAGTCTTTGAGTAAGGGGACAGTGAGGTTTACACATCCTTGACTTATAATCTCTCAATATACTGAACAGCCATCATGGAAAGTTTATGGTTACTTTGTAATGTTAAAGTAAGAAAATTGCTGGTTTCTTGCAAAGTAAATGTGGCTATTCTTTGGAGTAGTGCTTAATTAAACGGCCTACTGCTCAATTCTCTACATTATGCTTTCAAAAAGAGATGAATTTGATATTAAAAAAAAGAAGCTCTCCCATTTGCTATTTGCCATAAATCTGCTATTTCAGATTTGTTTTCCAGAATAATTGTTTTTCTATTTGTAACAATGTATCTGAGTTATAAGTTGTTTTGGAGACTTTAGATGATTATTTACACACAAAAAAAACTAGTCATTCAGGTCACATCAAGAAATTTGTCTAATCTGTACCCAGGGAAGCCTAGCCTAATGTCTTTAAACTTTGTAGGAAGGTTGGTCATGATCCGTAGATGACACCCATTGATTTTGAAGTCAAAGGCTGAGGTTATTGTGACCTTTAACACAATAATTGTGGGATCAGTATCTAGAGAACACAAGGTCATGCTGACCTTTATTGTAATTGGCTGCCGTCAAGGGGGCATACATGTTTTACAAACATCTCTGGTTAAGAAAAATCAGTGAAGACCAGTCGAAAATATTTTGCCTCTGACTGGTTGAAAAAGTGGTCAATTTGAAGTTTTTAACAAATCAGGAGCCAGGAATGTAAAAGTGTTGAAATATTTTGCTCAGTTTTGTATTCTCCACTGTATCATTTATTTGACAATGTAATCTCTCCATGATCTTTCAAAGGAAGAGTTTAGTTTTGTATTTACAAAGTATTTTCATTATCTGACCAGATATTGCATCATTGCTATTAGGGCATTATTCTGATCACAACCAGTCCCTTAGACTGTCTTTATTCTCATTCAAGCTGAATAACAAAATAATATTTAGATATATGCCATAGTATTTCATTTGATTTGTATGAAAGAGAGGATACACAAGGTCAGATAAAAACAATTTCTGCTTAGTTTTACTTGGAGCCAGCTTGGTGCAATGGTAGTGCATTCACTTTATGATCCTAGGGTTCAAAGTGTGATCCCCACCAGTGCCCAAGTAGTGGTAGTGTCCTTAGGCAAGATGCAGATAATTCCACATTGCCTCTTTTTTTCCATATATACAAACACATGTACCAGTCTGAAAAATATAACAGAAATGTACATTTTAGTTCTTACTGACTTTCAGACCTTGCCATGTGACTATGATGGCACCTGAACTTGATAGTGACTCGTATACAAGGTTAAGTGGTTAAAGTAACTGTCTTGTAATCTTGACTATATAGTGCAACCTCTCGGGAGCAAACACCCTTTGGAACACAGAAATGTATTTGTTGTAGAGGTGCTGTTCTGGAGAGGTTGATTCCTTACATATTTGATGCAGTGGGAAAGAACATAAGTGTATAAGGAGGTGTCGTTATGGATGGTTGGACTATATTTGAGAAAGTTGACAGTTATTATGAAGGATTGAGGTTAAGCACTGATGTAACCAAGGAATGACAGTTTGTTAATCTGTTTACCTGTATATGTACCTGTAGATAACTGAAATATTTTTGAAAGGGGTATTAAATTCTGAAAAAAGAATTGTAGAGAAATTCAGAATGATATGTACAGAACTTGTGTAATTGCATTTTCTATTTGTGTACAATACCATTATAGAATTTTTACATTCCATTTGAATGATCATTGAAGTAAATTAAAGGAAATATATGATCTGATATCAAGTGTTTGTCTTCAGTCTATCCTCACAATGTAGATTTGTATGCATGATACAGATTTATCCCCAACCAATCAAAACATCATACAGTCATCTAGAATAGAGCTTGCTCTATTCAGTCCATCAGTCTGTCCGCACTTCTTGTCCGGGATATAACTTTAATATGCATGGAACGATTTTCAAGTAACTTCAAACAGTTGTTGCCTATAACACAAGGGTGTGTCATTCAACACACCCAGGGAACTAGATTGAAGGTCAAGGTCACACTTTAGGCTTAGAATGTAAAATGTAGGCTTATATACCAGTACTTGTGTCTAAGCTGTAACTTTATATACATATATTGATTTTGAAATAACTTCACACAATTGTTGCCCATACCAAAAGGGTGTGTTATGAACCATCCCTTGGGAGCTACCTTGAAGGTCAAGGACACACTGGTCTCATAATGTGATACAGGATCATATAACTGTATTTCATGTCCAGGTTGTATCTTCAATTTGCATTGACTGATTTTGAATTACCTCACACATTTGTACATACCACAAGAGTTTGTCATGCACAGCATCCAGGGGGGGCTACCTTGAAGGTTAAGGTCATACTTTGGGCTCAAGTTTGTAATTAAGCATTATGTTCTGGTATTTAATGACTGAGCTATAACTTCTACATGCATAGACTAATTTTGAAATAACTGGAGAGAATAATGTTTTCTGAACCAAGCTTGGTTCAAGGTCACACTTTAAGGTCAAAGGTCACCAGACTATTATTATATATCTCCTTCACTCATTGACAGATTTTTATCAAATTTTGGACAAAATTTAGTTTTACTATGATGAAAAGTCAAGGTCACTCTTAAGTGTCAAGGCTATTTTTCATGAAACTTTAGATATATGTTTATCTCATTCCATCAGATTTGGTTGGGGTTTGTATTGCCTTCCATTTGTTTACACTTGATGCCACCTGTGCCATATATCCAGGAGTGTGTGCCACTGATACCTCACCAGTGAGTATGAACAGCACATAGGGTGATCTTCACACCTTTTGTCATCTAAAGTACTATAATTTCCACATACAGGTGTAGGTGACAATGTCTTCTTCAACTGCAGCTGACAATAGCAAAAGGTGAAGCGTAACTCAAGTGGTCAAGTAAGGTCCAAAGACTTTTCTATTTGTAGCCATTTTATACAGCCGACCATAGCTATTTCTTGTCTTTTGAAGTAGGTTAATGAAAGGATACTACAGAGCAGGTTATTGACGGCATTGATTCACGAGAAGAAGCCGTTTAATGAAGATGAGGTAAAAGTTTTAAAAGATTTGTTGAAAACGGTGAATGTTCTCCCAAGTAAATGCATACAGAAGAAAGGAAATTGTTAAAAGGAAAGCTATATGCGCATCTCATCTTGGTACAGAAGCTTCTCACGAAGTTCCAGTAACCAGGGTCCTCCGTACAAGTACATGTAGATTGTACTGTATAATCATGTAAAATAATCAAGGGACCACAATTCTGTGAAATTTCACCGAGCTACAACATGCTTGCAATATACGTCTCTCCTGATAGTATTGGCGACTTAAAAAATCTTGCAACATTATGCACAAAATTCGATTATCATCAACAATTTTAGTCGATATAAACATCTTTATTTCTACTTTTGTACTCTAACCAACATATTTATATACTGTATAGGCTTTCGCCAATACTGCTGTTGCTGATGGACATGCATTTTCCTTCTTTCCTCCATACTGATATTTGTATTTGGAATGAAATAAAAGTTGTTGTTGTTGTACCTTTGATTATAGGCTTCGTTGAATACATTGTGTAACACGTTAGGTCATATGACAATAGTCGGTACCGAGGGTAAACAAATCCAGTCAGTCAGCTGGTGAGAAGCGACTGAAGGTATTCTACAAAATGACTTGATTCATGGCCAATAACGGGAGAAGAAAAACACCTTTGAGCAAGGTCGTATGCTGTGCATGTATTGTAAGCGTTACTGATGACTTTTTATGACCCATACATTGCTAACTATATTTGAAAACTAAAGAGACAGTTTAAATTAGTAGATAGTTATAAGTAATAAGTAAACAAGTTAATTGCATGTATGTACATAAAGGGTCAATATGTGTACATTATAAAATCATAGTAAATTATTGTATAAGTAAACATACTGACACATAAGTCATTACAGGAGATAGAACATTTTTGCTTTTCCCGAAAATCTTTTTTTTGTACTAAGATCTTCTACGGCATCAGAAGCATGACGTCATAATCATGTTTTAATAAGTAGATCTAATACCAATATCGACGAATGAAACTGACATATGCGCTTATTACGATGGCATCTTAGTCAAGTCAACCAACTTACTATACGAGCTCCTCTCGGGTAGAATGTGTAACAACAAAGAAAATGAATAAATAATGATACTTCACCAATCAGCTTTTATGTGTATAACAGTAAACAATACAACAATGCAATGTTTCACAGAGCATTAACCTTACCACCAAGCAGAAAACACTAGTGTAAGGAACGGTTACTCTGTAAAGGAGATTGCACTTATATATGACAACATATACAGTCGCAATAACGATTTTAAAACGTAATTTTTTCTCTAATGAACGGGTATACGGATGTCAAAAGAAAACACGTATCGCTAATGCCATCTTTATTACAACGATAAGTGTTTTGGTGTGAACACGTAGAGAAAACAAAATCCATTTGCTAAATTTTATCATCATGCGTCGGAACCCACGGTTAATTCCTACTTCTTCTTTCCGGTCGTATGGTAATGGATAGCCTGGGTTACCGAGGATGTATCTTATTTGCAAATTATAATCCTTTTCCCATTAATCTTAATTTACAGTATCAAACAATCGTACACATTGTATGTAGGTACACTAAGTCGTGACTGTTTTCTTTTGAACGACTTAACAAATACTTGGCATTGGCTTCTCAGTACGTCTTTTCTAAGATGACAATGATCAAAGCCAATATGCTCAGTATGGCGGATGCTTTTATCCTCACCCCTGTTGCCAATGGTTCAGAAATGTATTTGTCACAGCAGACATACATTGTATCATTCGTGTCGTCTTCCCCTGGCACAAACAAAAGCTCCCGTGCAGAGGCATGTCTCTGTAGCGCGGTCTTGTATTCCATCATCGTCAGTCTTACCCTCGGGCAGTTCCGTCCATAATAAAGGGATATGCAGAATAGGTTTGTAGCGACTGAATGTATGGCCTCGTAATCGGCAGTTTTCGGCACTGAGATATTGGTAAAGACGACCTTGAATTTAATCATTGTCCCATCCAGTAGAATACTGATGTCTGGTGGCGAAGTTTGGATCTTTGCCAACCTCGACCACATATGTTCTGCCTTGCATTTTCCTGTTGTGCTTAGAATAAATTTCACAAAGATTTCCGACAGTTCCTTTTCATCAATACCCCTTTTTAAACACAGGAGGGTATAGCTCGATTCGCATTTACCGAACCCAAGTTTCCTCTGTATGCTGAAAAGTTTCGTCTTCAGCTCGTTCTTAATGGACTCTGACTTTTTCATTTCGGCTATTGGAAGCAGTTTCACTCCTAGAAAATAACAAAGACTGTCATCCAGGAAGGCTACACATTTACCATTGACTGGCAGAAAAAACTTTGGGCAGTACAATGTTCTGCACGTGTTCTGAAATAGGTTTGAAAATACATTAATTAACAATATTCTCATATCAATTTACATGATGCATTAATTGTAATTGCAAATTAAAATACATTTAGAAGAAGGAAGGACACCTTACACAGCAAAATCGCAGAATATCTCTACTTCTAGTTGCACAATGACAAACTGCACTTATGTAGAAAATTGCTTTTCAATAGAGATTGTGAACGTCTAATACTCTTGCAAAACATTTACTCGCCAAAATATTAAAATTGCACACTAACTAGACCAACACATTGTCTGTTGTTCACAGAATGTTTTATAAAAAAACGGATAGACCTACATAGAAAGTATCCAATATTTCGTCTTTTCGACATCTATTTGATTCTCTCACTATATATAAGGTCTTGTTCACATCTTCTGACTTTTTCCACAGGTCCTGATTTATGAGGTTGAATAGAGATGACTTAACAACTTTTTCTGAGGTATGATCTACATTGCAGGTACTGGGAGCAGTGTTTGACTGTGCATTACATAGGTAACAATACACATTGCTGTATACTGCCACATATCGGGAACTAAAGGCAACCTTTACGTCGTAGAAGTAGACGGATTCTGAAGAAGGAAATAAAGTATATATATATATATATATAATATATTAATATACATTACAATCAGATGTGTATGGAACATATATCTATATGTTCAAATAATTTTAGAGTTCTCTAATTCTGTTACAGTCCTCTCAAAATAATCCGGCGCTCTATGATTCTAATAGAATGGTCTTAATATTTGGAGAGCTCTCTATATATAGTGATATCAAACATTGATTTAAAAAAACAAAATAAATGCTTTAAAGTATGGAAGGGAATATCCGCCAAGCCATGTGACAATTGCATATTGGCTTCTTAGTAGTTCTTATAACTTCTTACAATTGTAATGCGACAATTTCAACTTCTATGCGTGTTTATGTTGTTTTTATGCATGTTAATGATAAGTCTATATACTTTCTTGATGCTATGGACAACTGCCTTTTGGCTTGTTATATTTTTATTTCAAGAATTTCAACTTTCATGTGTCGAATTAAACTGAAAAATCCTGCATTTTGACAACAGAAGCCGCAATATCCATTAACTCTGTTAGTAGGCATCGCGAGTTATATCCCTATATATATATAGGACACATGCGTTATGCTATGCTGATATCAAAGTTGTTATTTGAAAACGAGGTTAGAAAACTTGTGAAACCAAAAATATAAATTAATATATATATAAGGCTAGTCGATTAATTTGAAACATGCACTTGCTTCCTCTGGTATCAAAATTATTAGTTCAGCGTAAAGTAAACACTTTCCGAGCAATTCAAGTAAATTTAAGGTAGGTCGCGGGTTTCCCCCAGAAATCGGGTCATTTTTTAAAAGGCAACGCATATTTAAGATAGTTTGCATGACAATCCCGTGACTGGTTGACATTTGTAGAAAAAATACGATGAAGAGATATTTCCATGGAAACTGAGTTAAAGGCGCCACCTAGCGGGGAGGTGTATTTTCGTCAATTTTCGTGTTATTTTCGATATATCTCTGTCTATGTAGATAACGAAACGATCTAACTTTCATAAATGCAATGTCGAATCATTTATCCATCTGAAAAAATAAAAATATCTAATATTTTTTACCAAAAAAATGAAAAAGTGTGGAACGAAGGACGACAATTTTCACAGCAAAAATAACTGCAAAGTTGACGCATTTAGCATTAATTGCGAAAAAACGGCCCGAGAGAATTTTTTGAAAAAGCGGAATGGAATCTTAAACCAATTTAAAGCAATTTTATCAAATAAAAAAGTGGGGTCAGCGTCCTTTTTTTCGTGCCACCGAAACTATTTTGAAGTGGGAAAAACATGAGAAACGTTGACGTAAAATACAATATTGGCGTCACGTAACGGCTTGTATTGATTGATTTATAGTAATGTTTAAATGATACACAAAGAACCCTATTTCTAAAGATTGTTGTCTATCTTATTCACAAATAACTTTTCATCAAATGCCTCTTTTCAGCATAGTCCTACTAAACTTCTACAGAATGAACCCGTCTATGTTTCCATTTGGACAATACCACTATTTGTGTAAAGGGGTATCCGCTGAAATTTTGTTGACTGAACAGCGAACAGTGCAGATCATGATCAAACTACATAGATATGCAGGATGATCATGATCTACACTGTCGCTAAGACAGAATCATTTGCCATCATCAAGGTAAGGGTTAATTGAATAGCAAAATACAATTGTACTTGCACTTCTATTACAATTGATATTTTTTTCTTTACTGTGTTTTCATTTTTCTAACGCATTTCACTCTTAACAAATAATGAATTTCATCCTCCAATTCTCCGATGTCTAATAGGCTATTTACGAAGTTGTTCCTTCTAGCTTGTTTGTATTAAAATACATTATACACTGTAAGTATTTCATATCAGATAGACAGGAAGCAGTTTAATTAAAAATCAAACAGAACATTGATTCGAACAGCATGTGCTTAATGTCCGTGAGTTTACTTCTAAGGAATTAAATGCATTTATAAGTACTCTCAGGTTTCATTTCAGTTGTAGATGACCGGTTATTTGCCTGATAAAAACAGTAATAGAAAAAATACCAGATTAAAATCAGAACAAAACAGTAAGACATCGCTGGCTTTACATTTATTAAACATTTAAGATCAAAGAAAAGTAAAATAATCTGTTAGTTTGGTAAGTTAAATAAATTTATCTATAGATGGAAATAATTTAAAAGATCAAATAAATGAGGACATATATATAAGTTCATATAAATATTTCATTGGCCTACCGGATATCATTTCAAATAATCAGGGAAAATAGAACATGTGAAATATAGGAATAATCAACGGTGCCTCAGTGTGTCAGTAAGGCGTGGCAGGCTGCAGTTTCACAGACCAGGGCTGGTTGCACGCCAGGTTATCATAACAGATCGCGACAATATCGTCCTTCTGTCCGTCAGATGCCATGTCTAAGATATAGTTTTGAGCAAGTTTTCAAAATACAAAAAAGTAGTATAGACATTTCTCTTAGGCCTAAAAAAATATGTATGTTCAGGTTTCATGCCCCAAAAAATTAGGGTAGGTAGGTAGGGAACTTTTTTTTTTTTTTTTTTCTCAAACGAACCAAATTCAACATAGATTTTAATGAATTTATGCTAAAAATATATTAGCACGCAAAAAATGTTGTAGGGTCGGGGCAAAAAAAATAGGGTAGGTCGGGAAACCCGAAACAAACATTTTTTTACGCCTTATAAAGAGATGTTGCACTTGTATTATCAATATAGAAATGTGCGTTTGTGTGGGTTTTTTATTGTCGTTTGCTGTCGTTCTTGATGTCTTTCTTTTCTCTGAAAGAAATTGTTAGAATTGAAATTCGGTTGGTACAAATAAACACTAAATGGCTAACTATTTATATCTCTTAAATGTACACAGTCCGTTTAGGGATGTTATATGTATGGGGTAAAGGCGTTCATTATAAATGCGATATAAATAAGATTATTAAACAACAAAAACGTACTGCTCGTATCATTTTACAAAGTCCATTTAATACGCATTCCATAGATTTATTTCAAAAGCTAGAC
>JAUMHA010175383.1:0-16497 GCA_032359765.1 Saxidomus gigantea
GGATATTCACGTATGTTAGTCACTATAATAAGTATTTCTCTTCTTGGTATTGCTATTTTGATAAAACTTCCTTGATCCTTTGATTGATGCAATGAAGTTGTACTTATAAGAAGTATTACTTACTATGGTATTGCACTAACTTGTGACAAGCACATTGTGCATTTCGATTTATTTTCAGCACGGCACAAGTTTGTTTTAACGCCATATATGACAGGTCCTGTAGATAGCAAAAACTCACACGACGTTTTCGGCGACTTGCAATATAGTCATTGATTAGAGAGGAATTGTTTCATATCAGTAATTTGCATGAAGTTAATATGAGGTAATATAGCAGGTTATTTTGCCAACAGCGCGCAATACAGTATCGAGCAAGAATCTCCGCTAAATAATAATAAACCGAGAGGGTTCCAGCGGGTTGAAACAGGACTTTTTTCCCCATTTATTCTTCTTTCCCTCAAAATTACGGATTCCTTGCCGACAACCAGGACAAAGAAATCTACACGTCTGCCGGAAAAATGTACATTGTCAGACAAGTCGGACATAGGAATTCCGCAGCTATGTGTCATACTGTTTGGACTGGTTCTACATATTCACAACTTATAACTTCCTTGTTACAGTTGATCCTTGTCAGAGCAGTCCTTGTGTACATGGAAAATGTTTTACTCATGAGTCTGAGTTTCTGTGCCAGTGCCAGTCAGGTTTTATTGGAAAAAGATGTGAGGCAATAGGTAATGTAGACTGTTAATTATTGTCTGAATAGAATCTTCTTCATTCGAAGAATGTTGGAAAAGCATGGCATGTTACACTGTCCGTCTTTCCATCCGTGCAAAATTATAGTTTCACATCATAAACTTTTGCAAAGTGCATGTTTTTCATTCAGACTTTACATTCAGGTTTATGAACACAATATACAGGTCAGGTTCGATTTTGGTATTTGGGCTTACCGTGTAACCTGTGTCCGTCCTTTCGTACAAAATTATTGTTTCACATCAATAAATTTGAACGGTTGCATGGATTTACTTATAATTTTTACATGTAAGTCTAATAACATGAAAAACAGTGTCAAGTTCAACTTACGTCACAATAGAAATATATGCTCTTTTCAACTGAAATTTATGTAATTTTGTGTTTTCCAATCATGATCTCGTGAAAGCCTGATTGGATTCCAATTATAAATATTTTAATAAAACACTTTCCAACCCAAATTTTGCGTTAACTATGTTTTTTTGTTCCAATCTGTTTCAGGTTGCATTTGCATTCTGTGCAGGGTCATTTTGAGTTGATGGACATTTATTCATATTCATTTCATGAAAGCTTATGTTATCAATATATAGTGCTAACGTTTTTTGTCCCGGTCATTGAACAGTATAAATAAAATTGTTACTTATTAGCAAATTATATGCACAGCAGAGACAAGTTTATCTTTTAAAATATAATAACAAATGTAAGACATTATATCTAAACTAATCTCTTGATCATGGTTGCAAATACAAATCCATCTCTCATTTGCGCATAAAGTTTTTAGTAAAGGTTGTATGCTACGGATAAATATTTCCGATTTACAACATACAATTACAAGCAAACCACACATTTCCGTGTATAAAAACACATAACAAAAGCATCCGTGTACTCTTAATTGTGATAAATAATTTAAATTTGTTTTAAAATTCATGTTCGTCTTTTAAAATCATATGTGAACATTAAAGTTTAGAAGTTTAAAATAACACAATTAAATTTCCATGGCTGATTTTCTTCTTTCAGACAACCAAAATCCTTCAATAGTCGGTAAGAAGAATAGTCTTTATACTTTTGTTCTCAATACGTAATGTAACTGTAGAATATGAAAATGCATACATGTAGCTATATAGAAAAAAATATAGACAACATTTATTCAGACAGATCTAGATATTTCATATTATTTACATATTTCAGTATTCAATTATTGTATTTTTCTTTACAGGCTAGGATGCAAATAGAAAAAAATTGTAAAGAACAAGGACGTGTGTTAGCGATTGAAGTGTATCTTCTGATACAGATGCTGTCTAGGATTTTACCAAAGTGAATTAATGTTAACATCTACTTCTATTAGATAAACTATTTACATCATTTTTCTATCAGCGTATCTGATCAAATGTATATTTGAATTATATGTAGCCTATAATGTGTCAAATATATGCCCCCAGTATATATTGTTATTTATTCATTGCAATTAGTAATTTAATGAACAGGGACCTGAAAAGTTAAAGGGACACTTTGAGTCATCTTATCAGAATTATTCTACTTAGATTGCTTTCAACTGAAGTATTTGGTACAATAACCTTATCTACGGTTTAACATATCAAATACAAGATGTTCATGTCTATAAACTGTTTTCTGTGTGCTACGTTGAAACATTTAGACAGAGAAATTAAAGAGCATGTACATTGTAACACGAAAGTTTTCTACTCTTCTACAGAACTTTGTAGCTTGAAAATTCGCTAAGCAGAGACTGTCACATATTTCTCGGATACAATAAAAGTAGTGAATCATTGCATGTTTTATAGTTACATATTAAACAATCCGACTTCTGTCACAGATTGCTTACTATGTAGTTCCTTTCACATTTTCAACAGTATTAATTCAAATGCTTAAATTAGTCTAAAGAATAAAAGCATGTAGTTTACATAGAAACAGAAACTAATTTATTGAACTGATATGAAACAACTGAAAACGTTTTCTTATCCATAATAAGTATACAAATACCTCACAAGCAAGATGTTATGATAGTGACTTTATATCGTATAACATTAAGTGACATATACGGAGTTTATTACAGTAGTGTACTGCCGATCTAAAACGGACGTTTATATCTCCCTTGAAATGTGTTAAAATGCTGATATAATGTAAAATTAACAGTAGTGACAGCATGCAACTAAAACAGACCCACGGCATTAGAGAACGAGACAGTTGTAGCTCCGCCCTCGATAGAGCACGATACAATAATGGCCCAACCCACAATGATACTATAATGAATGCATTGAAAACGTTGTTTATATAAAAGGTCAATAAGAACTTGATTTATTTACAGTAAACATTTTGTTTGGAAATAGTGGGTGATAAGCGACAAATGACAGATTTCCTGAATTACTGCATTCATTGTCACACAGTTATCAATTGCTACTCTTTGTTTTCTATATTTCAACGTATGATTTTAATTTACACGTAATCTAGCATTTACACAAGTCATCACTGATATATCAATCTTCCTCATTCGTGTATCAACTTTTCTATCTGATTATTTATACATGTATTGCAACTTTAAATTTGATATACATTTCATTCAATAATGCCATTTGAACTTGATATCATTTCGAAAAAATATTTCATCGATACTAAAGTTCCATTAGCTATAAATGGATACCAGCTATCCCTGTGAGATTAATTTTGCGGTACGACACTTTAAGAAAATACATAATGTCAAGGACACTCTTATATGTGAAACAATAGTGACTCCTAACTCCGAGGAATTTAAGTGCGTAGCTTCGGGGTATGAGTGGCTTCCCACCTGAGAATTCAATCAAAAAGTGCAGATTATATACACTTAATACAAAGATATTAAGTGAAATATACTATGAACAGGTAATATATTAAGATTAATTCAGTAAAAACAGAGCGGTCACTATAGACCGCCAAATGTAAACATTAAATAAACGGAAGTATAACAAGTGTAAGTGTACAAGTATTTACATGTCAATGATGTCAATTGATAAACACAATGCGCATACATAAGTAAACCAGGAAAATTTTAGTTATATACCGAACTTTATGTTCTTATTTACCACCAAGTCCAAAGGGAATTTCTCAAAATATTTTCAAAGATTTTAATTTAATGAAATGCATAATTAGCGGCCCTAAAATACACAGGAAAAGAAACTATTTCTCGAGTTTGTAATATTGTGTTAAAGTGACACAAATAATAGTCATGGAATTATGTAATTTAGTGTTTACCACAAAGACGCAACTTAATGTTGAGACTTTCCCTGAACGTGAATCAAATTACCTAACTTTAGTTGAATAAGCTAAATTGTAAACTATACTGAACACATCCGTCCTTGTTAAAAACTCTCCAAGTCATCCATAACCATTTGCCATTACACAAAGAAGTCACAATCAATAACTGTTGAGTTGATATAAATACCGCAAATAGGCTACTCATGTTAAAACTCTTACTATTGCTTCATTATAAAATATTAGAAGAAGTAGATAAATAAGTATTTATCCGACACGGTTTAATGTGGATGGATTACAATACATTACATGTTACATTATTTGTATATCTATGTTGCAAATGTATGCTCCAAAAAGTGTTTACTGGTAGGAAGGAAAACATAAAAGCAAGGCTACGTTTAAGAGTGAACGGTCATGTGACTGTATCTCCTTAACTCTCTGGGGGAATTTCATTTAACTTGGGTCAAATGTTCATCTTAGTTAGAAATCGCGGTGAACTAATATCCTGATTCTGCTGGATTAAGGAAACGTCTTGGTAAGGGGTCAACAATCATGCGACTATATCGAACACCTGTTAAAGTATATTTTGTAAAGTCGGTCAAATGTACACGATATCATGATTAGGAGCGTATCGGATATATAAGCCATCTTCGTTAAATGTCAGGGTGTCATTTTAGGATCAAAGGTATTTTGACTCTATGTTGTGTATACTTTGGAACTGAACAGCATACATGGTATCAAGTTAACATGTCGCCATATAAAGGGAAGGATCAATGTTTGTCACGAAAAGGTTTTTAGGGGTATCTAATCATGTCAATTCTTTTTTAAAATACCCTATCAGCCCAATAATTGGATTTACGCAAACACATCCTCAGTACTTGAGCTCTTCCTCACGCTAGACACAAGGAATTTAATAATGGGTTTAGATAGACAGGGATAACTTTGTTTAAGTAGTCCACACTCCGGGATTCACATTTGTCAACAATCTTTAAACGCCTTGTTTGAATTTGCATTGTCAACAGCATCAAGTTACATTATGGGCCGAATAAGAACATAAACGCATGTAATGAATCTGCTATCAATAGAAATGTTGAATAATGTGTAATTATTTCTAAGCCATAGAAGTTGAGAAGTTCAGTGAGGAGAAATTGTACATGTATATCGACACAAATTTGATAACATGACTGATCTGATGAATTGAACTTGACCTTAATTATGAAACAGCATATTTAACCATCTTTACAAAACCATGATATATTTATTGTAGTAGAATCAGACCGGCTATCTGAGCATGTATCGGGGTAGGGGCGGGATGGATACAAACAGTAAGACAAAACACATAAAGTGAAATTCAATGTGTAGTTTCTTTATTCCGAAACAAAATGATTGTTTAAATTATGAATGTGTATCAATCAGACCATAAATAATTTGTTTCATGAATTTCTGATTACTTTTTGTACGTCGACGATAAAACCTCCTCCAGGAACTAAATAAACGTTTTGTGACGAGTTATCTGTTATAGAAATACTTCGTGGGATGATATAAGACTTAAGTACAAAACATGAAAGAGTCACTTTGGTTTTTTTATATTAAACGCCTTTACTATTTGATCGTGTCAATCATTCACATTATCTTAATACTGATACCTTAGTGTGCAATAAATTATTTAATAATATTACCAAGATATAAAGGTAGATATTAGGCGCAGTTTGTTAGCAACTGCTGAAAAATCGAACATGAATGTAAAACGTACAACATTGACAAGAAATATTGCTTAAAGGCACAATGTAAAATATTTTCAGCCCCGCAGTGAAGCCTTTGCCTTACAGGTACCCCTGGTTAAGATTGACTGCACATCCTTGTGTTATTTACAACAATTGTGTGAAGTTATTTTAAACATGAGCTGTTTGTATGTCCCCTTTGATGTTATCCGTAATGTTGAAAAAGCAATACATGCGGCATGAAAAAAAAATTGTTTGGCCTTAAAAAGAACATTTTTTGACCTTACAAAAAATCGTTGCCTTTAAATTGTTTTGGAAGATTTGGCCTTAAAATAATTTATGTGGCCAAATAAAGAAATGTTCTGGTGGCCTTGACCTTAGATCAACTAACCTCAAAATATATAGGGGTCATCTGCTGGTCACGACCAACATTCACACCAAGTTTCAAGATGATAAGTGTTTACAAGTTATCGTCCGTAAACCGTTTTACTTTTCCCAGTCAATTTGACCTTGACCTTTGACTTACTGACCTCAAAATCAATAGGGTCATTTGCTGGTCATCACCAATCTCAACACCAAGGTTCAAGATGCTACATACATGAGTTCTCTAGTTATCGCCCGGAAACCGTTTAACAATTATGGTTCACTGCGAACTTGACCTTTGACATACTAACCTCAAAGTCAATAGAGTCATTTACTGTTATCGTCCGGAAACCGCTCTGTACCCACGGACCAAATTCAGGTCACTGCGACCTTGAACTACGACCCACTGACCTAAACACCGATAGGGATCCTCTACTCGTAATGAGTCACCTTAACACTAAGTTTGAGGATTTTAGGCCAAAGCGACCTTAAGTTATCGTCCGGCATGTATTCTCTACCGACCGACCGACAGACCGACCGACCGACATGTGCAAAGCAATACATTCCCGCTTCTTCAAAAAGGGGCATAAAAAAGTATAAATATGTAAAAAGTTTCATGAAAATATTTCTTAGGCCTAAAAATTATAAAATTGAAGAAATGTAAATGATATGGTAATATAATATATATGCAGTTTCACTTTTAAAAATATTTTCACATTGTACATTTTATGCATAAAAAATCAACGAAGAAGTTGTGGAAACTGTGGACGGACAGACGCCTAGGCGGTACATAAGTAAAGATATACAATGTAGTTCATAAATCAGATTACCAGGGGCTGACGCATTAATTGTACATACAATGTACATGTAGATACACACAGAACAGGAGTAAAGAACAGTATGAATAGAGAACCTTTTCTTTTTAATCTCCTTTTCCAAATAACAACTGCAACTGTGGCAACTGCAAGAACCAAATCCCAAAAAGTACAACCTTCTGTGATAGCCACATCAGATCCAGTATTTGATTCTGTCTGGTGCCTAAAATATACCAATTATAATCGAGTTATCGTATCAGTTTACAAAAAAAGAACAGTTAAGTACTTTTGTTTTAAGACTATGAAAATTACACAAGTTTAACAGTAAAATAAATCGTCGGGGCATCGCCATTATCTATCTTACCTAGATCGTTTTCAGCAAGAATTCTTACTTCGTACATACTACATGCAAGTCCTGTTATATTGACGTGATATGTACGTTTTTCAATCCTAAAAAGTAACGAGGTTTCTATTACAAATGTTTGCCGGAGACCACAGTTGAACTCCAACTAACTCAAATGTAGGAATGACAGTTGCTTGTCCTGTTTAGTTTAAAAACATCTGAGCCAACGTTATGCCTGCAAAACAAATTATGATGTTTTGTTGTGTTGCAAAAAATAAGAATATAACGACCATAAGTGAAAGAGTTGCACAACACATTTTCGAAGTGTAAATTAATTAAGAATTTTCAACAGATGGCAGAGCGAATATATGTTGGTGCAATGTAATTATTTCTTAGTTTGCAAATGTAAACACCTCTACACGAAATCGATTTGCTCCTACATTTTGTAATAACGGTTTATTCTAGTGCCTGCCACCGATGAATATTTAGTTTCAAAGCTTCTTTTAATTTCTAAATCTTATTTACTTGTCTTGATATGTTTTGTATTTATTCAAGATACTTATTACAGCTTAATCTACATTGAATGATTTTTAATGATATTGATGGATAGATGTCCGTATATCCGTTACTCCGCCAGAGTAAAGGAGTACAACGTCTCAAATGACTTTTTACAAGAGCTTTTCATTATAGTCAAACCTGTTTTGAAAACCACATCCGCATAAAGACCACCTTGCAAACAAAACCTCGAGGAACATGACAGTGTGTTATTCATTTATAGTAGACACACCTGTAAGTAAAGACCCCCTTCAAACTAAAACCACATTATTACTCTCCGTTCAGTGGTCTTTGTTCACAGGTTTCTCTATTTTCTTTTTTGTGTTAATTTAATTGACAGATAATACAAATCTAAGCTTAAGATGACTCTGTTTAGATCTAATAGGTTCTAAAACAGATGTATCAACTGACATAAATGCAGTCAAACCTGCGAACAAAGGTCATCCGTTGGAGAGACAAAATGTGGTCTTTGTTGACAGGTGACCTTTACTCGGAGGTTCTGTTTAATCAATAATGGTTTCTAAAAGACTGGTCTTTACTTACAGTGTAACCTTATTCGGAGGTGGCAGTTAGCTACAACTGTACATAAATTGCTTGTAATCATTGACCAACATATTTCCATTATATCTGTCTATGGTGCCAAGTTGATGGTAAACTGGATCTAATACAAACGTAGAATGTTTTAAAAGAAATTCATATATCTGATAGAAGTTCTTACTTTCTGAAACATTGGATAAAATCCACTTTTTTGGCAGTCCCTTACCATTGTCAAGCAGAAGTTTGTAGTTCCCAAAATCCTCTTCATCTGTTATATTAAACACAGCAATTTAACCTAACCACTCAAGTTCCGTGAAATGTATCTGTCACAATACAACGTGTGTATGATACATCATGTTTAATGGAATTATTTATTTCTGATCCATTTGAATATCTAAACTTCACAGAACGGATATCTGGATAGCTGTAGAATCGTATTGTTATATTTACTGACGTTCCCGGTGCTCATGCAAAAGTGTACTTTCCATCTAGCAGCACTTTTGGAGACTTTGAAAATATAAGCAATAATGAGTAAAGTGTCATGTAGAAATAGTATAATCTGTTACTTCCCAAATGGGCTTGCAAAATAAACGTGCGGCTTCCATCCAGTAGTACGTTCGGGGATATTAAAAAGCAATATTGTCTGATGTAAATATGTTTATTGTTTAACGACAGTATTGTCTACTCCATTAAAAAGGAATTATATATTAAGTATAATAATGATACACGAATTTAACAATATTAAGGTCACTTTATTATGACAGCCACATGTAAACTTTAATATAAAATATAACTTATCTTTTGTACATACAAGATAATCAACAAATGCAGTAAGATAGAAAAGAAATATTTATTATGCAATAGGCCAATAAGGCCCAAGAACATATGCACAGAAACACAATATGTGAAAATGGCAAGACATATGGTATAATATACGTAACAAAGCTACCCGCAATTTACAAAAAGTGGGAGACAGTGTCTTTTTGGTACATCATCAACATCCAAACAAACATTTACACTTAAAGACGATATGTAACGTATGCGAACGCAATTATAAATATTTTTAACTTACATTTATTATTCCTTAAAATAGCCATATTGAATCAAGATCAAAAATGATGCTGAAACACATTGGATGTTTTACAATTAATGTAAGAAGTAAGTTTAACCAATGTATTTCTCTTATTGATATATACAACTAAATATATACATGTACATAACCGAAATGGTGGATTTTGATTTTTGACTAGGATAGTCAAAAATATGTTTGACAGATTTCCTTTATATTAAATGTGAGTGAAAGCATTATACAGAGCCACAATATGCTCTGGTTATAGCTGTGGCAATGTTCATAATCTATGAAATAACGGTGGTCACTTTGAACTGTAATATCATGTTATCAACTATGACTTCCTCCCACAACACATAAATAGCAAGACTTTTAATAGTTTTTACATTTTCTGCATTGATCTATTCTCCAGCCTTTATAAATTTTGACATTTTCCAGAAATATCATCTAATGTTTTGTATTCTCACATTCCCCCAAATGGACAAAATCTGTAAATTGACGCTATATCCAAGTCAATGTTATATATTTTATGACAAAAGGTAATTTTGCCAAATGTCATACATTTGAATCCTTTAAACTATTGTATAAGTCAGCTTTCACAGATAATTTAGCAAACTGATGTTCAACGGTTTCACACAGGAAAAATAGTACAGAACTGCAAAATACCACTCTGAACGCACAATAGCTTGAGGTCCGTGCCTAACAAATGCGTTCGAAACTTGAGTGTACGATAGAAAATGTTAGAAACACTGTCAAACAATGGAAATGGAACAATTTTTCCACATATATAGACTATTATTGCTTTGCTATACTTGGATTTAGTATTTCAAGCTTTCGTATGGGTTTGTCCCGCTAGTGTCTTCATAGACTGGAATATAAAACAATAAAACCATCATAACTGTAAGCAGCGTAAATAGAGTGTGGAATAAAAGTTGAATGTACGTAAATGTTACATGTACTATAAAACTGTCAACTATTTTGGAAGGATCTTTTTTACATTTCAATTACTGATATGTGAATAACATTGAACCTTGTGCTTTCTCCAAAGATGTGTAAGTTGTCTGTTGCTGATATTCCGTATTCAAGTGATCAAAATGCGAGCTGAAACAAACAATACAAGACATCGTACCACAGTCGAGTAATCTGTATGCTTTGGATGATTTCAAATGATCATTTTTGCATATATGTTTATGATTCTCGGTGTAAGTAAACCTACAAAAAATGCTTTTTTGTGACAGCAACAGGAAAGAGGGAAGAGAAATGTGCTAATGAATGCCTGAATCGGTATATTGTGCACGTAATGTTTTAAGTGAAGAAAAATGTGGGCATGAGTGCTTGAAACATATATTGTTCACGTGATGTTTGTGCTCAAGTAAACATAACGCGATAAATAAATATATCAATGAGACAACATATGGTAATTAAAGATTAGAATTAAGTAATGAAAATGTCAAAATCAGAATCAAGAATTCATTTAGTATTTAGGATAGTTCACGTTAGGTTAAAACCGTAACTTATACAATTCATTATCTTATATATACATTTGGTTTAATTTTAGTTTAAAGTGATATTGCCCTTCAAAAGTGACGATCAAAATTTAAAATAAAACATTAATCAGTGATTTATACTCCTAGAACAATAAACATTGCTATAGTTATAACCCCAAAATAACGATCTGCGTAACAGTTTCATTCACATTGAATATAACTGAAATGTGTAAAACTATTTTTTAACTATCCTAGTCAAAAATAAAAAATCCACCTTTTCGGTTATGTTTATCTTAATTTGTATTTGTCAATAACAAAAACTAACTTGGTAAAACTTGTGTCTTATATGTTTTTAAGCATCCACTGTGTTTTCAGCATCATTCTTAACTATAAACCAATGTGACCATTTTGAAGGGTAGTATAACTTTAAGCATACTTTAGTCTAAAGCATATAATTTACAGTCAATTTTGAGCAATTACAACACGTTGACCTGTGAAAGTGATCCCATAGTTTACTTAAAAGGGATACTTACCTAACCTGTAGGGATGATTAGGCCATTTTTTTCTCGGATGTCACAGAAACCAGTTTTAAGTCAAACAATGTTTAATATTTGAGAATTTGAAATTACAATATTTGATTAATGTGAATAAGGATAAGATATATAAGGATTCTAATGCTTCACGTTCGCAATACGATAACACTACCATTAAAACTTTAGAACATTTAGAAAAAATGTCAATTTAAATTTTTATACAATAATTATTAACGAGCTTTTACAATGCCTATATGAAAAGAAATGCCTTTCTTAGTGACAATGCTTCAATTTCGAAGTGAAATTTTCACAAACCTTTGTCAAAACAGTTGTCGTAAAATGAGCATAAATATTTGTACTTGTGTGCTTAACAAAAATACAATGTTAGACAGCAGATTTTTAGATTTTTCCGGGTCACAACAGCACAGCATGATGTTGCTTTATTTAATATTTTTCAATTGTTTATCGAAATATAACGGTAGATTATATCCTGATAAACTCACTGTCCACTCAGTGGAAATTATTAAAATAAGTTACCCGGATCAACGTCAAAAAAATAAATCGAGCGTAATTAATGCCGGAAACCATATAACGATGACGGCGTTAAAATGACGTCATGTTTATTATACTATCTGGTGACGTTTCCCGCGAGTTTCGGCAGTTTATTGAAAGAAACACAACAAAAGTAGAGTTTGCGACATAAAATACACAGAAAAATTGGTATCGCTGTCATATCACAATATTTTCAACTCGTGAACACCAAAAGTAGTGATTTTCACTCGTTGCTGTGCTATTCGTGAAAATATCACTTTTGGTGCCCACTCGGTGAAATTATAACGTGATATTACACCGTAACCAACAATGATCCTTTATTGAGCGGCTATAGAGCATGCATTTTAATATAAGTACAAACAATCGAGACAATGCATCCACAATAGTTTTATGTACAACTGCTTTTAGGAAACGTTTAGACACCTCTCAAAAAAATAATATCAGTCTTATAGTGTGGAAAATAATGCACTCTTGAATGTACGGACATTGTTTTTCCATAGAGTCTAAAACATATATAGTTGTCTTATTACGAAAGGCATTTTGGTATCGTTAATTCGAGTATCGAATCATATCTTAACCAATATCATTTTCTGACGTTAGTTCTGATTCAAAGGTCATTACCCGCGTTCCGTTTGTCACTGCAGGTAACTTTACAAAAGTTCAAATGTTATGTGTATTAATTGTATATATTCGAGCCGAAAATCTACACAAAATCGTAGTTACGTACCTGTAATGCCACTGCCTTTGGATATCCATCTTACCGGATTTAGATAAATGATATGAGAAAAGAAAACTCTGTCAAATTTTACAAATACTTACAGAGCTTTTACTCCTGTGTCTGAAAGTTTAAATAAACATAATTATTGATAAGCCTTTTGGTGATTTCCTTTGGCATGATGATAATAAGCACATTTTTCGAACCTTCGCTCAAGCTAGCAGTTTATCACGAACATGGATGAGCTTATTTAATCGTTAAAATTATCGTTTAATCAAAATCGATGTATATCGATCTTACCCAATGGGGTCATTTTTCCTTTCAAAAACGATTAATTTTTAACTTAGGTGTCTGCAGCAAATCTCGAAAGTTGCGGGTTCGAGCCCACTGTGTTCACAACCGTACTTCCTCATATGACACCAGTGCTGAATTTTCCAGGAAGCGGACTCGAGAGTGACTCCATAAGCTTCAAGCTTTCTTCACAATCGAGCTTAGTTGGATTATTATGAACTAAAACTAGGTGGTTATTAGTATTTTATACTGTAAATAATTATCATATTGAAATAATTTCCACAAACTACGATACTTCACCTGCAATGCTTGTATATTCATTACCAAGATCGGACTCCTTTGTATCAATAGCACATTCATATGTATTGCTGTAGAAAATAAATACCTGTCAATATGCATCAATTTTATTTTGCATTATTGTTCAATGTGTACATGTACAAACACTTTTCATAACATTTTCAAAATATATAACATTCATCACTAGTTTTTACTTCACACAGTGGTGAGATAAGTTGTATTCAGCTGTTAATTTACGAATCAGAATATGTACATATCTACATGTATAAAGTATGAAATGCTAAAACAGGGATTCAGAATGTACATTTATTTTATTAGTTTCTCACTTACTTACATAATGAACTATTGTATCTAACAAGACAATAGCAATGTTATTGTGTTTTAAAATGTTACAGAATACTTAAAAGTTATTACAAAACAATTTCATATCAATGGTTTCATATCAAACTATTAAACGATTGACTTACCATTCTTTCAGTTCTATCTTGTCGATTCCTGAATTATAAAAGTGTTGATAATGATGGTTTTAGTGGAATTTTGACGTTATTTTAGCGAATCCATTTTGATAGTGTTTGCTCCCGTGTTTTCAAACTGTTGATATAACTAGACAATAAGCGTACAATTAAGCTTCTTTAAGTATTCAAATCTATCTCAGATTTGTTTAATATAATCACACTTTCTTTCGCTATCTTGTACGGTACATAATTAATTACAATTTATTTGATAACATACAAAAAGTATACATAGATACGGAGCATCAACAACAAATTCGCAATATCTATGCATTAATACCATGGGTATAAATTGAAAAGTTTAATGGCTTTCAAATGAGACGTCATATAGAAATAAAGACGTTTGGTGTGCAAAGAAATAAACCATTCAGTCGCTCCTTTTTGTACACGGGCATAACACCCAAACTGGGTTTTTTTTCAGACAAAATACATGCATTGGGTAAGTGTATTTAATCAGGGAGACGTGTATAGTCAGTACGATAAAGTTATGAATCACCTTTATTGGTAGCTCTAGGTTTAATTTGTATTACTTACAAGTATATGGTCGGTATTTTGCTGATGTACTTACTAATTTGTTGATGAAATTTACTTGATGATAAACAAGAATGAATAACAGTTGACAAAATTCAAGACGGAGAAAATCATGTTGACAAAGGAAAGGTAAGCGTGGTAAACGTGAACTATTTCTGTGCAAACTTCTATTGAAAATGGGGCTAGAGTATTTATTGATCTTAATACAGAGCTACTTAGTGGGTAGATACTCTAAAATCTGTACAGTCTGCTATTTTTCATGCACTGAAGGAATGATTTAGGTCAACAAAATGGATATAAAGTCATCTTGGGACAAATGATCAAATTTTACTAGAACTATAAAAACAAAATTAATATCAAACAGGGAATGCCACGTACCAAAACCATAATGCTATATAATTCATTTGCCCCTTTTGACATATTTGAAATAGAGCTTACTGAAAGCTGTTTTGAAATTTACTGTCAAGATCTTGTTGTTTTTTCAAAGTTTAAAACTGGCTATGTTTTATAAAGTATTTTAAGGAAACAGATAAAGGGGCAATGGTTACCTGGTCTATCATATTATGACAAATTTACAAGGTCTGTTTGTTCAAATTATTGACTTGGTGAGTTAAGTGTACACTGCCTTCTTGGCACTTTTACCTCTCCGAGCTGATGATTTCCTACGCAATAAAAGAACAACAGCTACTGAAACGACCGTAACAACCACTGCCGCTGAAATGCCACCAACAATATATGCTAAAGATGTTTCTTTTTCTTTAACTTCTTCATCTGAAATTGCAGATTTATAATTTAAAAAATTTCAACCGAAATATGACACGGGTAAGCGATTAATATTTGAGTAAGTTAATTGATATAAAGCTAAGACAAAAGTTGTCTAAAGCAAAAAGAGTCATATTCATTTTCAATACCGCCCTGATGCCGTTAACGCTATATTATTGCCGTTCCTCCCAACACTAATGGATATGTTCTTGCAACGTCTAACACAATCTAATGTTAGATGTAATCTATATTTACCTTAAGTTATTGAAATACGAAACGATATTCACGTTTTGGATTATGACGTAGTTAGTATTGATTTTGTTATAATATTTGTAGCATGCATACATGTTTGACATTAAATGTTGTTTTTATGCTACATGACATGACTTTTCGAAACACATTTCAGCCATAATTGTGCTTACAATCTAAAACAAACGACAAATTTCCAAGTAGAGGATAAAAACTTATAGTCCTTTTTAATTTTGTGCTCTGTGTCATAAGTCGCAAACAAAAAAGAGTTGAACCTATCACATGTTTGTCAATAAAAAAAGGCTTTTTATTAATTGATTAATATATCAAAAACATCAAAAGTGCGTTTATTTTATAGGTCTTGGTGTACTTTTAAGACTGTATGATTAAGCATGTTGGATCTTCTTGAAAAGTGATAATGTGAAAACAAAGCTTACAGAAGGCTGCAAAAATGTTAGCTCTTTGAATGAATACATAACAGTTAATCATACAATATTTTTTGAGGAACAAAGCTACTCAGTTGACCATAAATTGACTCTTTAGGTTGCATTATTGTGAACTTAAGCCTATGTTAATTAAAATGAATCTTTTTTTTTCTCGTGAACATCGTGTAATGAAAAGCCATGGTAGAATTGTAACTGTTCATATACATATATATTAGACTAACACTATATTAGCCTCTAAACACTTTTACTGTGTTTAAGATAATTACATCAGATACCTGTTGCTGGTATGATAAACTGAACTGTCGGTGATTCTGTGAGATCAATCCAACCAAGTTTATTTCCTGCTATGATGCGAATCTTGTATTGACCAGGTTGTAACCCAGTGATGTTGAAGACAAATGATGTATCTTCTTGAAGGAACCTGTGATCTGTTTCATTAAACCGATGTTGTTCTATCCAACTTCCTGTCTCTGTATTCGAAGTCTCGACGATGAATGTCTGAAGCAGTCCTCCGTTAAAACCACGAACCATACGAAACTTGGGTATTCCATTGCCTAAACCGTCGAGATTAAACTGTATCAGAGGAAATGGAATACCTTTCGAAATATAAAGAATAATCATTATAATTATTCAGTCGTATTTCAGTGATTAGTCAGTCCTTTTTAACGGACATGACGTCTTTTTGTTTTGTATACTGTATGTTGTATATTTTCTGACGAAGACATAAAGTCG
>JAUMHA010175494.1:4553-21854 GCA_032359765.1 Saxidomus gigantea
TTCAATCGTTATATATAAATACAGAGTTACAGGGATAATGTTTCTTTGTGGTTAATTGCCTACTGTATGAGAGACTTTCTGAATACAGACTGTAGTAGTACAGAGTCTGGGCTGGACCCGTTCCGTACAGTATAATGACAAACAATGTCTTGTTTACTGTTCCTATACATTTTGAATTGCGCAGTTGTTTTAGTCTACAATCAAAGTACATGAAGCAATCATGAACTATTACAAAGCAGACATTTTGTAAAAAGTTAAACGAGAAACATCTGTATCCCGACTATTTTATTGCACGTTGTTCATACTGTATTGCTGGTTAAACCTGATTGGTTCACAGGTGTGTATACTGAATGACGTTGCACAGGTAATTCGCAAGGTCAATTTTACTACGATAAAATTTGTCAATGAAGTTGTAGTAAACATGTCCATATATGGAAGTGCGTAGGTTAAAATAAAGTAGTACCTGTATATTATTTCACAATTTTTCACCTAATTTTATGACAATTTACTGAGATGACATTTATGCTTGACTAATGTATCTACCTCCTACAAGCCTGCTACTTTCCAATGTTAGGTTCGTTTCTAGCTCGAAAGCAGGTGAAAACAAACTACATTCTATTTCTATCTTTGTATGGCGACGAGCTAATTGTGTATAGTCTTATACATGTTTCATTTCAGTCCAACTCGTAATCGAGTTATACAGAAATAAGATGCCAATCGCGCTCTGTGAAATTTCTTTGTCGAAGTTGCTTAATGATTTTGTATTAATTTTCTTAATTTTTATATTTCCCCGCTTATTGTTAAAGATTTCAATTAGGCCCAAGCCATGCCGAGATGATTTTTAGAACTCTCCGTTTAAAATCAATAATCGACGGGGCTTAATTCATTTCGTTTTGAAAGATGCAATTATTATGATAGAACGCTAATTTGAATATTTCCTTAGAAACTCATAATCTGCCGTCATTAAATCACCACAATGGGTTCTTGTGGAACAAAGAACCAAAGGCGGTCTTCTTCGTTATTGTATGGCCAAAAACGCTGGAACCAAATGCTAGTTTTTAGCAATAAAATAAACCTCAGACAAAGGCTTAATAACATGGTCTTTTCGCCACATTTTTTCTTCAAGACACATAATTCGATATTTGCCCGGCTGTCACTTTGTTTGAGGGTATAGAAGTTGTGGGGGAAATAGAAGAAAGATGCATTAAGCTCAGGGGTTTACAACAATATGTTGTGAATTTATGGCTGAATCTGACATCGGCACGTGCTTGCCTTGGTTACTGTGCTATTTTACAGCACGTGGCATGGGTTGTCATGGAGGCGCGAGGCTAGCACGGTTCAGAAAATGACGCATAACAGGAAATAGAGACCAGCGTTCTCATAACATGATGCTTAATGACCTTGTAATTTGACCATCTATACAAATAAGTCAGTCTTTCTGAGACCGCGCATTTCACGCAGACGATGCCTGCAAAATGCATGGTGTCGCTCCAAATATATTTCATTACCAGAGTTGTAAAGCATTTTCCTTGTCCGTGCCTTTTTTCATATGTTAAGATATACCGGTACCTCTGTACGTCGGAGACCTAATTCTTGCCCTTTATTCGCTTTTGTTTTTGTTAGAAATTCTTTTAAAACATTCAGTTTATTTAATTGTGGGTTGTCTCAAACCACGAAAGCTTCGGTTGCTCTGAATCCCCAATTACCGAAGTAATGACAGATGTTAGTTACTTAATACATTTATTAAATTAGTTTTGAGGCTGATATCATCTTGCCAGTGAGTAATGTCTCGCTATTAAATACGGAAAATAATATGACGAAATCTGCAGTATGCATTTTGTACAAAGTGTATCCGTGAACGCCATGTTCCTTGTGCTTGCATGAACATAAATTCATTGATAATTCCTCTTTTCTTGAAAGGCTTGTCGACATAATTGCAATCTTCTTGCGACGTGCATCATGCATACGCAACTATTAATTGGTATGCATACTGCCTGCTCGGCGTATTATGTGGAATCAGTTTTGTGCTCGGTGCTGGAAAATTGAAGCGTACACGGGTGGCACGCGCTCTGTGAGGTTTATGGTTTATGCGGTGAACCTTAAAACTTGGGTCACATAAAACTACACTGAAACCTAAAATTTGGCCAGTATAGTTTTGTTTAGACGCGGCAATGAATTTTGATTTTTATGCTAATGTTTTTTCTGATTCTAATTTGAAGTTGAATTAGCAATCTGTCTCAATGGCATCGCGGTTAAACGGTAAATATGCAGCACATTGTTTGATTAAAATTCATCTGCCTGTTAGTTAACGCAATGTGTGGAAAGCCTTGTTTCTTTTCGTTGACTTCTCTGTACTTGGTTAGCGTGCCGCTTCAGAAGTCGTAATTTGGCTCATTCTTCTAAAAACTGTTTTCTGAAACGGGTCTGAAATATCGAGCTTCTGATTAGATGAAAAAATAACTTTAGTTTCAAAACTGACCAGTCATGAGTCAAAGATTTTGGACTGGTGATTGAGAATTGTTAACGTAGTGCCTGAGAATTGTTTAACGTAAGACCAACCAACACTTATGTCTGTTGCCTAAATTGATAAAAATCTAACCTCAAGTGTCAAAACCCAGTCTTTGATCTGTCCTCTGGATATTTTAGGAAATTCACATGTTTCCCTTTCGGGAAAAAATGTTCTTTCTAATTTTATTATTTGACATTCGTGTCACGAACAAAATGTGTGTCAAAAAGTTCGCAATTAGTTACTAAGTGTATAGCTTTAGTGAATAATTTATCAAGAATATTTTCCGGCATTGAAGTAGTAATCGCTTGGTGGTTTACTGCAAATTGTACAAAACACTCCAAATGTGCAGGTGGTTGGTAACTGAATTACTGCCTCCAAGAGACTTTCTCGTGAGACGCATTATTGCATTATGATATCATAACTATAGATTTCCCGGTTACTTTTGGTACGTAATACTACTCTACTGTTGCACTTTGTTGCTCTAGTTGTGTGCGGGGCTACGTGATACGACAGTCATAGATGCATTTAAAGCTTACACTTCGGAAATTCTTACACTTTTATACATCTGCTTTACTGCACGTTTTATTTGTTTTAATATAGTAACACTCTCGACAAATCATGCATATTTGGCTTTACAATTATAAAACGTTTGAACCCAGAACCAATCTGACCACAAAACTTGTCTCGATTTAGCGACCAATTTGAAACAAAAGATCTCCTGCTCAGATAACGAAGTACATACTGTACAGCGAGTTTACATGTTATGTAAGAAAGGGATCTGGACAAATGGAGCCGAATCGGACCTTAGTGTATAAAAGCTATGTGCTATACGTGTTGTAGTAGAATTTCTACAACACTGTTCCTACTATTATTCATTACACGATATAATTAACCAGTGCACCTTGCAGCATTGCACAATCGGGAGACAGTTTTGCGATATCAACAAGCGCGCAATTTCCTTATAGCCATGTTACTTTCTGTCAGTGTTAATGGATTGGAGAGACGGAAATTTCTGCGGAGTAACTTGACAAAATCTTAGAAATATATTGCTACAGGGAAGTTTTGACGATTTTGTTGAGTGCAGGGTTTCTTTTCGTTTTATTTGAAATATCACACAATAAACACCACGCAGATTCCATAAACGGCATCTATAAAATCCAGCATAAGACTATCGAACGTGACTGTTACGAATAATTCTGTTTGCCACCTACATCCGGTAAAAACACGGGATGTCAATGTTTTGCCTCGTTTTGCAGATGCGTTTGAAAATGTTTTTTTTAAATACTTTCATAACACTAAACACACGTCGTAATTGAAGTTTTTAGATAATCAAATAAAATTACTTTTGTAATCTTTATTCGTGCAAGTCTTGTCCTTTGTTGTCTGTGGGCTGTACATTTTTTGTCGTCTGCTCACGAGGAGTGGTAAACAAAGTCACTATTACTTTGTACTTTTTGTTGTTTAGAGCATCGCTTACTAATAGTCTTTGTTAAAATTGCTTTGTCACTTTACCCAAGTTAAACTTAACCTTGGATTTCTCTTTTTTGTATATTACCTTAATTGGATCAGCACGCGTTTGTCGGATACGACAGGATTCGTCTACTGCAGACAGCATGCACGCGCTGTACTATCACTTTTAATTATCAAAACAGAAAACAAATTGAAAATTATAACGGTTGTTGAAATGAGTTCGACGCCGTCAGTCATAGAAAAAAAGCAAGCGTGCTACCGTTTTCGGTCATGTAAAGAAAAAAACAAAAGAAACACTTTATATTCTGTTGTTGATTTCTGTTGTTGTTTTTGTTGTTTTTTATGGGTGGGGGTGGGGCGGGGAGTGGCTTTTGTCTTCACTTCTTATTTTATCTTTTAAATTGGAACGCAACCGATATTGAGATAGACGATTCAAAACTACAAAATTGATGACAGTTTTCAAGCGTATCGTCACCTAATTACAAGGATTATTTTTAGACGGAAACACCATATGTCTCATCACGTTTCAAACTAAAGTTGTAATAATTTAGATGTATTATGGGAACTGTTTCTAGACTAATTTTTGCAGCCGATTTCTCACTGATATTGCGCATCATGCGCACATTTTCGTGCCAATATTTATTAAAGCCAGCATATGGGAGCAAGTTTTGCCGCCGTATCATATTCTTAAAAGATTTCCCGATAAATGGCAATTGTCTGCGAGTGACCCATTATTACCGCTTATGTATAGCCTGCTTTTGTCAAGGTGTAACAGTAAACACCTGAGCTGAGCGTCTTTTCACGCGGTCTATTTTGTGTTTTTCATGTGTGTTTTTTTTCGAACTAAAGCAATGTTTTCCATATGTCACATAAAATGTGCAGGCACGCATGCACCGCCAAGAATATGAAATGTAATGGAGGCTTTTATTGGGGGGAAAATACAAAGATTTTGTAAATTGCCACGAAATGTGCGTAAAATGGCAGTTTATATTTATGAATGAATTTAACACCTTTTAAGTGCATATTTTCAAGGACACAGAAGTACATGAAAAGGAAATATTTTGATGTCTGGTTATAATAACTAGGACTGGTTGGCCACCATGGTTGCGCGGTTGGAGTGACAGCATGTTAACAACAGAAAACTTCTTCTGTATTTTATTGTTGTGGTAAATATCAACATAACATTATATAAAAGCAATAAGGCTCATTGAGAGAATTACGTCCGCTAAATCCTCTAACATTTAGTTTTTTTCTATGAATAATGATGCAGATACTATAGGGTTGTAACGTTCAGTATTCGCCGACTAACATTTTCTGTTACAACATTTTGGTGTTCTCTAGAGGCGTAATAATTTCAAAGCAGTAAGGTGTTATTACAGCTTGTTCACAGAGAAAGAAATTAGCTCTCCCACGCACAAAATCGCCCAGTACATTGTTATACAATTGTAAGTGGTCACTCACTGACCACAAGAAAAATGAGTTCCAAAGTAACGTGGATCAAACGTTGGCGTTACTCCCTAAACGCGGCATTTAGTTATGTAAATTGGTGCCAGTTGTTTTTGCTATGTCGTAATATCAGTTCATATTATGGTAACAACACTCGCTTATCGCCTTGTCAAATTGACTTTTGCTTCCTTTGTTTGGTTCACTATAAAGGCACTTCAGACATGTACAAATTCGGCCTCTGTCAAATTAATCGATTTGACCGAGGCGGGAGGTACTTCTCGCACAACGATAATTGAAACAAGATATCAATGCAATGTTGGACTCTTTTGAGATAGGTAGAAATCGGGATGGGATTAAGGACATGACTAATACAAAAATAACCCTTAGGTCTGGCCTACTCGCGACTCGAATTTGCTGTGGCGATTATTGGGGCCTTTTCAGCTTTAAAATAAATTAAAAAAAACTTTTTGTTTTAAAGTCTTCATTCGATGCCCAGGTACAAATATATAATACAGCCTTTAAACTTCTTTGTCCGGTAGTCCGGACCAAGTCCAGGGTTATGACTAATACAGGTTTATATCACATTTATTGACTAACCGATAAAAGAAAATATTTCGGCTTACATACTATCCAATTCTATTCGTTAAAATTACGCAAAGATCTATTAAAGTTCAAGAATTCACCTTTGATTAACTTATTGATCTAATTATTCAACAAAGAATTGTCAGGTCTTCAAAAATGAATGGAATTCAAAGTATTCAATCTAAACACATTCTTTAGTTTATTGGCAAGTAATATAACGTTATTGTTATATATTGTCACAAAGTATAACAAAGAAAGAACGGCAATACAGAAAACGCGGTAAATTCAGTAAATGAATTTAATGTAACACTCAACCATCATCATCATCAACATCAGCATCATCATCATCGACATCATCATCACCATCATCATCACCATTGGCATCAGCATCGTCATCATCAGTACGATCGTCATAATAATCTTGTCAGTCATTATCATCATCCGTATCAGCTGCACCTCTGTTATCGCCGGGGTTATCATACTCAAATATTTTATATTTTAAGTTTCAAGGGTTTTGATGTTGTTGAACGAGCAATGTTGATGGGTTGTCCTGTATGAGGAAATTAACACGATAAACTTGTAGTTTCCTCCTCTGTCGTAAGGAAGGTACGAGTGTGACGTTTCCGCGTTAAAATTCGTCAGAATATAAAGAAAATAAAACACAGGTCTGTTATTCTTCCGTGAATTAAACTGACGGAAACGGACAAAGGCTCTTTCTCCTGTTTAAATCGTTTTATTTTGGATGCGAAAATAAATCAAGAGTTTGAAATTGTGCTTTAATCATAATGATAAATACAGGACATCGTAAGATTACAGGCGAAACACACCCATGCCGAAATCTTACAGTTTAGTCTATTTACTGACTATCCTATCATGCGCTGTTCTCACAAATATCAAAGTATAGTTGACAACTCACTCACTATACTTAGTCATGGCAGAGAAGTATATGATTGGTCGAAAGTCATGAAATTAAGCGAAAGAAACGAGTAATAAATGCATGAGTATTTGTCATCAAATTGCTTGAACTACGTGTCACGTGAAACGTTCTAATCCTGACGTTATTATTTTTTGTGTACTTTTACGTTTTAGCGTACTTCTTTACCGTGCTTTATGGCCACTGACGTTTCTTTACGTTGTACGTACGAATGTATTTATTCACTATTCGGTATAGCTGTCATCTACGTATGCGGACGTAATCTATCGAGACTCTCTTCACGGTAATTGAAATAATTGTCATGCATTTTCTCACGATTATGAATCCGGGAAATGCAGCCTTTCGTGGAAACAATGCGCTAAATGGGCGTATTCAATATTAATTGTATGACGGATTTCTGACTTATGAATACTTTTGTACATGTTATAATGATAAACATGTATATTATTCATAAACACGTGGTATATATATGGTATATATACTATTTCATCAGAAAAACACACTTGGGAAATATTTATAATTCAATCGACACGGAACTATTTGAAACAGCTTTAAATATACGACACTTAATCTGAGAGAAACATAACATAGTCTATTCTTTTAGTTAATGTTTGTCATGCCCATAATGTTACTTCTATGTAATACAAATACCTTTGTCGAGATTTTCGAATTCTGATGAAGAATGATTCCTTACTGTATATCGAATCAGTAGGCACTAAACACACGGGCCTATCCTCACTCTGTTTTGTTATTCTCATGAGAAGTCGATAATAAGACGATTTTACTTGCTTAATTTGATTCCATGTGTTTCTCGTCTTCACACCGGTTACGTGAATCATGCAAATGATATTAACAAAGACTCCAAGGATTCAAGGGGATCAGCCGGGTTCACTTTGTATATTATTTTCCATTATATAAAAATTGTGTATTTAATGTATGTATCTATTCCTGATATTTTGAGAGTGAACCAAATTCGTGAACAAGAAAACATTAACACCAACAAAAATCGACGTTCAGTTTTCGATGCGTTAAAGTACATGTACATGTATAGATATCAAAAGTGTCAGCGGATGATCAAATAAGTCGCTCGTTCGAATCAAATTGAGGCTGTCTTTCTAAAAGATGCAGAACAATTATTTCAAGTTTCATTTGCAACACTGTTGTGATCATCCAATCACATCTTTGAGTCCTTGATTCCGTCTTTTTAATCTCAACACTATTAAACTGCTTTTAAAGGCTCATTAATTTGAAAAAGTTTACGACCCCAATTTTCAATAGGGCTGCACGTGTTACAACACAAAACGTCGACCACAAATCCGAGGATGTGTATGGCCAATTTGAAGCCGATTAAAATGTTTTCGATGAAAAATGATTCAAAACAGCAAGAAATCTTTCGGAAAGGCAGCGATGTGCGATTGACTGACTCTGAATAAACAAATGAGTATTTCAGTGCTAAACGTATATCTACACTTGTATTAAGGCACTTAGTACATAGCCATTAATCAGTGTACTCAACAGCTGTTGGTGAAAACCGCAAATTTTACTTGGTATGCTCAGTGTGTAATGTTATAATAGGTAAATAGTTAATCTTATTATAAATTTGATATATTATATATATAATTATAAATATCATTTGCTATAAGTTTGCTATATTTTGCTTCCATCTTTATGTATTTTATGGCTTTACGTACAATCCGTATAAACGAAACCATTTCCGGAAATGAGATAGTAATAGACACAAGTAGTACTTGTAAACTATACTGCTTTTGCATTAGGGCAAATCGTTTTAATTTAACACCTATATTATATGCAGAAAAATGTGAAGTATGTAGGATATTTGTCAATCTGGACGATTTAACAATCCTAGGTTCAAAAGTTGATACTACAATCAGATCGCATATAACTGACATACCAAAGCGCTGATGTGTGTACCTTATGAATGAAAAAATATAGCTGGTTTCCCTCAGTAGCTATCAGATGTACTTTAAGCATAGGTACCAATCTGGCTAGATTTTGTGCTGGTACCCGATTTCCATACTACAAACAAGCGAACAAAGGTTAAATAGTATGAATGAAAAATTGCTCGTGTGGGAATTTGCGTAGGCGGAAAGTTTACAATTAGCACGTCCTTGACATAGCCGTACCCTTGTTTGAGAAAGAATTTCGACAGGTCAAGGTGTAATTATCTGATTTATGCTAGGATGAATTAGGGAGGGCGGATATTACTTCTGATGACTTATTACAACAAAGTACACGAGATGTTATACCCTCTCTGATCTAAGCGTAGCGTTTTTAACCAGATTGTCAGGGAAAGGTGCTTTTGAAACTATATGGCTGTAAATATAATAACCAGTCAACATTCTTGTTATATTTAATGTCTCGGTTAGGAATACAAAGTACTGTGGGTTTGAGAAAATTAATAATGCACTTCACGTACTTATTTTATTCTACCTAGGTTCTATATTGCAATGTATGTGATAGTTATTTCATGTAATAAAACGTGCACATGCTTAGCGACAATTTCGTAGGATAGAAAACTGTAAACCATTCGTCATATTGAGGATATAAATCATACATTGGTACCTCATTAATAAGGGAAGTAACCAAGAAGAATGTACTTTTATATAGGCCTAGCCGCAGTTAATACGATTGGGAGTTAAGAGGTTTAATCGACATGTATCGTATGAAACTGAATCCAGGGAGCCAATCCATGCAATTATAGTCGACCTTAAGAAATTGCAGACATTTTCTATATAGTATAGCCGACATTCGTTTAAATTTCGCACATAATTATATTTATGGTTGTTTAATTTTTCAGGGAAAAGTTTTACCTTGACAATAATTGTCGCTACCCACCCACCACAAATTACCACCTACACAAAGGCCATCAAGGTGACAGTAGACGGTCCCCGGGAGGCAAGAAGTAAAACAAGTAAGTCTATAGGTGAATTATTCCATTATTTGTTACGTTAATTCCTCAGAAGCGACACCAGCGTGTTTGAAGTGTTTGTTTCGTATTCGTATCGTATTGAGAATCGTATCGTTGACACCGATGATACATAAGACCAAGTTTCGGGGGTCGTGAAGGATACAGAATGTGTCCCAGACCCAGAAACATACCTGGTCCTTTTACATGCCCGATGTTGAAGCACCGATGCTTGTCTCATCCGAAAGACCGTTCAGTTTTGTTATGTTAGTAGTAGAGCGGGAATCTCACCTACGAACCCAAAAGTTTATATTTATGGCACCCTAATACGTGACAGTAGTGAAAGACCAAACATCATGAAACGTTTTTTTTTCATCAACAATTTTATCAGCAGTAATATTTCGGAAATTTGTTCCGAAGTCTGATTTAACATTACATCTATAATCATAATATTCTAAATTCTTTAGAGAATTGCTCAATTTCTTCCCGACCGTGAGATATTAGAAAAAATGCACCAGTAAAAACGTTGTATACATCAATGGTATTCATTAGAATATGTTCCCGCGATTTCAGTCTCAATGTGTCGGTGCTTGCAAATCTTTTTAATAGATTTTTATAGCCTTTTGAATAGTTTTCTTTCCCCTCAGGCAAAGAAATTATCAGAATACGTGCCGAAGTTTCTCCGTGATTCGATCTTGCAACAACATTTGAATTGCAGTGCATTTTTGACAGACGAATTTATTTCTGCAATGTTAAATTGGAAAATGAAAAACATATCTGTAGGCCTGTGCAAAAATGCTGATTCGGTAAAAAGTATTTTGCTATGTCTTCTCAAATGGTTTAAATGCCTGCCAACGGGTGAAAAAGCAAACAGTCCAAAAAGGGTGGTATGTGTTCCGGAGAAGATGTTTTGAAATGCACAATTTAATTTCTAAAGGATTGGCCCCCGACGTTGTCATTATTGCGAATAAACAGTCAAGACAACTCGTGTAATTACCAAGAAATAATGTATAATTGAAAATATCAATATAATCTCCACCTACATCTAGTCTAATTGTACAGAAGCCGTATAGATAAATACCAAAGTAACTGTTTTAGAGCAGCGAAATATTACACCTTGTCGCACAGCCTACTCAAAAACGTGTAACAGCCAAATAAATAACGAAAAACAAGTAGCGGAATATATATGGACAGTGTTATGGGGAGAAACGCTGACTAGTAAAAGAATAAATGATAAACGATTTTTCAGGACAAATGAACCGTTATTGGCAGCAGAATTAGAAATGAGAATAGATTGTAAGCTGATATTTCTGCCTTCGCTTGAATTATTTAGCGTGAAATATTTGCCATTAAAAAAATTAAAGACTGGTTTAAATGCCGCAAAGGCTTTATTTGATAGGCAACCACATATTAGCAGTAAGTATGCAGAAACATTCTTCACAGTACATTTGTATATTGTACAATTAAGCTTGTGAAGTATATGTAGAAAAGCGACCCATTGTATGTCCACTACTCGGTATGCACGTTATCATTTATAGAAATAAAAAAAATATTTCATCTTTATTCTTACAGAATTGCGCACAGATGACAGACGAATCATCCACCGTGGGCCTCTCGATATGCCAATGGAACGACCCCACACCGACCCACTCTGCGACAGCCGACGGTTCCCGCCGTCAGTTGAACTCGAGCATCTACGCCGAAGTACACAAACTGAGACCCGACGAATTCTCGTTCAGTCAGGGGATACTAACGGTTTCCACACCCCAGGTATAAACATGAAGAACTAGTATTTGATATGCAAATGTTTTAATACAAAGTTGCATATCAATTACATATTTATCAAAGCATTGTTAAGAAGTGGAATGCTGTTACGTAGGACTATAAAATTCCAAGTAACTGCTGCATTTCAAAACCTACTCTTTCAGTAGTCTATCAATTATAAACAATTAGTGTTTATGACGAAAGTAAGATGAAATGACATGCCATAGAAACAGTGGGAGATCGTAAGCAATGTCTTTATTAAATGAATGTCGATATTTAAAAGCATGTGTAACTTATCACAGTTGATAAAGTTTTGTGTAGAAATCTAAGTCGGTTGAAATAAAGTTGATTGGTTGATTAGTCTGGTAGTTATGGTAACTTAAGTTTAAAAAAATCCATGTTAATTTTAACCCAACTTTGTTATTCATGAAATGATCTAAGATCTTAGTATCTTATATGTAATTGATATAATATCAAGACAGTTTATATAGTGTCTCACGGAAATATATCTTTTTGTTGCAGATAGTAGACGAAGCCCCTGGGGAAGTTTTGAGTCTTTGACACCGTACACAAAAGAAACCTTATTCCAACCCGGAAACTCGGTTTCACACCCTATACCCACGTACTCACAGGGTCAAAATACCATTATTACACCGATACCAAATCTCGGTATGTATAGATGTTACACATAAACATGTTATTTGTAAAGTAGTCTCATCAATTGAGTATTTCACGACACCGTTAATAATGTGGTATGAAATTAATATGGCTGAACACTGGAAGGATTCTAATTTAAATTGACTGTAGACAACAACATATTAATACAGATAGTTTTAGCTTGTGTGAATTGTTAAATACTTTAGTTATACTGCTATTGTTAATGACTTTTTAAAGTATGTACGAACTCCATTTAATTGCAGGTCAGCGGTTATCGCCACCAGAGATGGACGTATCAGAGTCCCGTCTCACAAGTCTTTCAAACGTATCAGATCTGCATGTGCCTGTGACATCCCAACAAGACGTCACATCACTTGAGCGTCAGCTTCCAATACTGCCGGAGCCTCATCGTCTTGAGTTCACAGCGCTTGAACCTAGGTATCCAGGTAGCTCTAGTCTGTCGTTAATGCTGCCGCCAAGGTTCGAGTCAACAACTGCAGATATACGATTCTCGGACAGAATTCCAGAACCGCGATTTACAGAACCTCGGCATTTAAATACTACCCTTACAGTGCCATTCGCAAGTACAAGTTCAAATCTTGCGATTTTAGAAGAAAGTCGAGCTATTTCAGCGAACACTGGTTCAAACGCGTATACTCCAATGTTGTCCTCTGACCTATATAACCCCATGAACACTCAGTCAACACTTGCATCCTCTTTTACTATACCAGTATCACCACAGCTGACATCAGGATTCATCTATCCACACTTACACTCCACTGGCACACCACAGAATATACAGAACAGTATTTATTTGCCAGATGGTGAGGTACGTACGTACGAATTATTGGGTGCCAGGCCACCGAGTCATTTATTGTCTCAGCGCTCAAATGAAATGATGGCACCAAGGTCTATGGATATTCAAATGAGGATGGAGAGACCTCTTCTGTCACCCACAGCGAGGCTCGCCCTTGAAAGCGCGCCATTACAGTCACGTGACGATGACAGAAATCAGCATACAGAAATGCAGACGAATCAGTCACCGCTTCATGATGCCCCCGGTCATTCTCCACCAAGAGGCCGTAACAATGGCGACAACGGAAATGTTTGGCGGCCTTACTGATTCATGCCTTCATTATTTAAGGAAAATGATCTTTTTCAGTTTACAGTTAGTGATGGACAAGCGGTTGTCAATTGACCTGTGAACACTTCATTTCGTTCACGTGGTATTGATGACGTCATGATCTCTGAAGCTCTAAGACTTGTGCTGTCTCAAGCGTTATTAAGGGATTAGAAAGTAATTATTTATATGGCACCAAAGAAAAGAGAAAGCATTGAATATTATGTTGTGTACATTGTCACGAAAGCATTATGTTTTGACTGGTTTATGACTGACGTCAGCTTGGACAGTATTTGAATCAGAGATCCAGTCTGTTAAGTATTGTGATTTGCATTTTCTTGACAGTGTTTTGAAGATCAAAATTTTTCTTGTATATAGATCTCTATATATTGTTTGTTAAATATGAAATTATTTTTGCTATGAAGTCACTGATTCGTGGTGCTATTGGATTGTATATTATGACTGGTCTGCGACGGGAGGAACTTCTTGTTTTTAATTCCTTAAAAGGCATTTTTTTAAATTTCTGAATGATTCCATTTTCGTGTTGCTATTTATATTGTATTTGTTGCTTGCATCTGTGACAGTTGAGTGTTAGTCTTTTGTCGCAGCGTTGAAACATATTTTTGTCATGAATGTATTTAATTTTTTTTTTCATATTCTTACTTACGATACAAAAGTTCAAAAACGTATGAGCAGGTAGTTTTAGCGATGTAAAATTTTCTCCGAAAGAAGAGGGTAAAATATGTTAATTGTCTTCTTTAGCAAATGTTCTGTAGGGTTTGTTATTTTACTCTCTAGCCGTGATTGACCTTAGTGATGTCATATTTTTTATCTTTCTAAACATTTTGAAATAGCATCAAAAATGACATGCATTTTGATATTTTCATATTTTGTGCAATAGTGCGACTGTGGTCCCATTTATATGAGTTTACATAACAGAATTCCATACCTGACCATATATGAACAAGGTATCAGTTTGTCAAACAACTGGTCTTACTCTGTAGAAAATCACATATGATAAATAAGGGAAGATATTTATGATATTCTCAAAATTTCATAATTTCATAATGAAATTTAGTTAAATGAAAAGGGAAATAATTTAGAAAAAAACATAGTTATAAATATTGTTTTATCAGACATAGAGGAAACACTGAAGCACTCGGTTTGTAAAGGCTAAAATTATATCATTTTTATTTTTGGTCCTCAACTGTAAAAAAGGAATACGGAAGTATTGTTGGTAGGTATATACCCTCCATTCAAAAATATACTGAATATAACCGTAAGTTAATATTCGATGGTGACATCGGGGTTCTTCTGGTGTCACGAAAACGACATCGTAATGGGTGGCCGGTAAATATTTCACACCTGGTGACCTGTATTTCGAAAATTGAGCTAAAGAGATAACCATACTTTTTTAAAGACTAAGGGATACCGGTATGATGGAGAATGTTAACAAACACATTTAACAAACTACAACCTAAAATAGCTCAAAGTCATAGTTCAGTTGAAGACAATTTTATAAAATTACATTTACAGTAAACACATAGATCTACTTGAGTTTCTCATGATATTACGTTCTACATATTTTGTCGTAAAGGTTATTTAGCCATTTGTTCTTTGAGAAACTGTACAATTTTAGAAAAAATAAATTCAGTATTTACCGTTTTATGTCTGTCAATATTTAAGGACCATTTCTGTGTGCGTAAAACGTGCGATATTTTAAAGGAAAATGGTAGTGTTGTTTTTGTAATAATATACTTGTTACAGTAATTCCTTAAAAATGTACTTGAATATTTTGCCTGAACTCCAACCGGAACGGTATTTGGTTCTTTTACTGTATTATTACGCAGTTGTGATGTAAATGATCTAAATATATATGATACAAAATGCAAAAGGTGTTGTGTTTTGCGTTATAACTAATAGTATATTGCAAGAATGCGTTTTACCATAGTGAGGTTCTCCCATCCTTGTATTAAAATGTAATCACATTTCCTATATTGGAACCAATCGAAGCTATTTCCCTTGATTAGGGACGGCTTTACGGGCATTGTTTGTCTCATATTGAGGGTCTAGAATAATCTTTGAAATTGGACGTCTACGAGCTTGTAGTGTTCATCCTAAGGCCGTGAGTGTGTCGCTACTGCATTAGGATTACACATGAAGACGCTATGAAGTGACAGTGCTCGGCTCCCTTTTCGCATAAAGCTATTCAGCGGAGGAGAGACGAGACAACAATATTCAGCATACCACACATGATGTATCGCATGGACCTTTTTCACACACAACTGTAACAAAAATTAACGTGTGTAAATGTTTTAACAAGAAATACGGAATCACTAATCAATTTAGGAAGAACAACTACTTATGTGCCGCTCTGCAAGAAACGAACGTTAGTTTTAGTATGAACAGCCCTATTCTGTTCAAAGACAAGTCCCTTCAGCAACTGTTTGCTTATGATAAATGTGACTTATTTTCGTAATGTTTAGCGAAACTACCACATCTGTTTCAAGGGAAACAACCGTCTCGTGGCAGTTGATGGTAGGGTTTCACTCCCTGGCTATGTGGATTTGATGTCATCACTCTTATTTATTCTGCCTTTAAATTTTTAAAGTATTGAATCATATCCAGACACAAAACAAATGTTGGAGTGTCGGTATTTCAATCTACATTTATTACAACATCCGAAACTTTAATATACCGGTGTCATAATTGCAGTTACAATGTGTAATGACCCCAAATGAATGTGTGACAGACATAGGAGAGGTTGTCATATACTTGTGTGTCTCGGTCTTGTGTTCTTTTGTCTCCTTGTGTGGTCATCCTTTCCAACCTTCTCCTATTTAGAAACACTAAATTGCAAGAGTATCCGCCAAAAGGACACACTTCCCTGTTGGCTCTTTGGAAACGGGTGCCCGTGACGGTATCTTGATGTTGGCAAAGGCTTGTAATACTGAATGAGCACCCGTGAACATAACCACATAGAGTTACGCATCTACTGTCTCTTCACTAGCTTTTACTGTCTGTATTGATGGCTTTAATCTCAGCTTGGTAGTTGGTACATTGCTTTCCTGTCGAGTCTGGTGGCTGTGACTGAATCACATGTGCCATTATCTCTGGGAGGCAGTCTTTCAAGTCCGTGTTTTTTTATAAGTTTATCACCTACCGTCGATTTGTAATGCAGGAACAGCCATGAAGCTCATATTTCTATGTTCAAGTAAATCTGACTTATTACAAAGGGCTGTTCGGTGGTCAAGATAAGCAGTACATTTTAAACAGCTTACGGATTAATGTTCAAAGCTGATCCTTGTAAGGAATCCATCTTAATATGGTCATAGCTTGTATTAGATACTTAGCATCACTCCTTTTACAAAGTGGTGGGATAGAAGTGATCATGCCATGGCCCTGCTCGGAGTAGTACACATTGCTTCAGTAACAAATTTGAAAATCTTGTTGGTTTTTTTTGGCTGTTCTAGCATTTGCGTTTTTGAATCCGGTAGGTCGCAATTGAGGCATGTTGCGAGCACCATTACTCAAAGTCGTCAGTAGACAGAAGGTATTCATCCCGATAAAGGTAGACGGTTTACTAGTATACAAAGGTTAAGGGCGATCCAAGGCGAAACGTTTTTAATACCAATCAAAACCAGAAGCTATTACCAGACAATTAGTTAATTGTTAATCTCAAATCAGAGTGATAGCAGATACAATGTACCTTTAAAGAATATTTAGTATTCTCTTTTATATTAAAAACCTTGATGAGCTGAACAAGATTATCAGCTGATGGGATTACAGGAATCTTAATTTAGTATACCCGTTGAGGATTGTATGCGCTCTCAGCCGGAAGATTCTGAGATGAAAAAGGCGACATGTTAGAGAGACTGGTTTAGCAGTGAGGA
>JAUMHA010175495.1:3506-13829 GCA_032359765.1 Saxidomus gigantea
CCTGAACGAAATATGGCCACCAGTAAATCAGGTAACAGCTGACTTGTCTATTTGCCCTAACAGTGTGAGACGTTTGTGTTAAATTTATGATAAACAAGAAGAATATCAAGGGTTGACCGCAAAACTGTTGTAAGTCCTTCTTTGTTTCATATATGTTACTACAGTTTTGCGGTCAATCCTGGATATGCTGACAAATGCGGTACAAACAACAGACATCAGAGACAATATTATTATTATGTTACGTAACCTTACACATTATCCATCGGCTGGAGAACAAGCCATCATTTTCAATGTTTATGCAAATTGAATGGTTACATCCAAACCCTTACATTTTGGTCGACAAGTACCTTTCAATTTGGACACTTGTTCAATTTGGATGGCCATTGAAATATCAGTTATTGACTGAATAGCGAACAGCGCAGATCATGATCAGACTGAATGGACGCCGACATTATATCTGTTGGAAGTTTCACTGACTGGAGATATTTGTTTAATCTAGCCTTTAGTTGTGCGTAATAATGTGTGAAATCCTAGTACAGACTTTAACCGATTAAGGAACTTGAAACATTCAATATCGACCCAGACGATGTGTTTATGGATGGGAATATCCGCAAACACTCTATACATCTATATGACATGCTTTGAAACATAAAGTTTTAGAAAGAGTGATTGTATATAGTAATGATAATAAAAAAATGAAAAATAATAATAATTAAATAAAAAGTATATAACATCGAAACAAAGAGTAGTACTTAAAATATTTAAGAACGTTAACAAAGCATTAAGAAAACACAGTAATACCAAGCAGTGTAAAATATATCACAGTATTACAAACATAAATTTGTAGTCTAGCTAGGGTGTTGTTTTAAACAGGAAATTAACACAGGGTGTGAATGGGCGGGGTGCAAAAACTGTGGCACACATGAAAAAGACAAACTGAAAGTAGAAAACTTTAGCTAAAACTGAAAAAAAAATAAAATTAAAAAGGCACATTTACAAAATAACATACCGAGATGAAACGTCAAAGGGCACATACAACATTTGCTGTTCGGCTCCGTCCATCCTGGGTCCTTATCATAATTTAATAGGTCCAGCTTAAAACTTTAGTGGTAGCGCGTTTGAGATTCGAAGCCATGATATTGAAGTTGCATTCTCAGTAACCAATGTAAAATTGACATAATTATACATAAATATAAAACTAAAGGCTAGAATCAAAATATAAGCAAAAATCTAGGTAGGAATTTGCAGAAATTGATTGAAAATGTCGGTTACACGGCACCACTACACTATGTTTGCAAGGCTTTTGAATTTTGTAGCGTATTTTTTGAAATTTAGAGATAGACATGACAGGAATTCATACTGGAGCCTTTTCATTTGACTATATGTTCTAAAATACGTTATTTACATACAGTTTGAAGAACTATATCCTTTTACCAAAATCTGAGAGCGAGCAGCTTTAAAGTACAGGATAACAGTATTTATAGGATTTGAACCTTTGCCGCGAGCAACTGATAGCGGTGTAAGCGTTATAATCTTCCCAAGGTAATTTGTCCGTATGTTCAATTTCTTGGGAAAAGTACTGTTTGTTCCTTTCCTGGTATCTATCTTCATCAAATTTTCTGTTTTTCATGTTTCATGTTGTAAAACACAGTAGGCTGCAAGTATTTATTTGAAATATATCATTAAACTCACTGTAACGATAAGTAATTTATGTTTTCTACTAACCTGTATGTTATTCGGACATAATATTTTGGATATAGCCTTTAAAAAAATGACAGTAAAAAGGCTATTTGTTTATTGTGAATGGCAAAGAAATACATCTAAATGAGAACTTAAATATTTTCATGAGCACAAATTGTACATATACTCAATATACCAATAACATGCATGATTATTGAATACTAAATCGTAGTTTCCTTTCTAATTTGCCATGTTTAAAAAATTTTCGTATGTCAATACTAACAGAATTTTTTTTTATCTCAAATGATTGTGTTCAATTTAACAAGCAACAGGGATTTTTTAAATTTTGCCATTTTTTTTAGATTGAATGATAATCTGATGACAGTTGGTCTGGAAATGACCTCAATAGCAAACCTTTAACAAAAAACATGATGATGTCATCACTACAAATTTTGTATCAAAATGTTCAGGAAAAGACAAGTTGTCAGACAAGAGTAAATTTGGTAGAAGTTTTAAACATTTTTTTTCCAAGTTCACAGTAATAAGTAAATTTGAAAACATGAAGATGACTGTCAACATGGATTTAATAAAGCTTGCTTTTAACACTTTAAACACAGTTTTGGTTTAGGATTTTGATTTTTTCTCGAAATTAAATGATGAAACTTTATTTTAAGCTGGGAATCCAGTAACTAGTACTTTTCCTAGAAGCAGAAAGCTTCTCTTTATCTTCCTAACACTACCCTTTTTAATGCTCAGCACCAAGCAAGGGAGCAGTCAGTACCAATCTTTAGGTCTTTGATATGACTTCAGTAGCCAGCGAACCAATGACCTCCTGCACACAATGCTGATGCTCTTCTACCAGGCTATCTTTTAATTTGAGATTATTTCACTGATACAACTAGTGATGTATAAATATCATGTTATACATCTCTGATATATCACAGTATTTCATTAGCTAGCATAAAATAAAAGTATCTATTTGACACATATATCATTATTATAATATAAAACTCACTGTAACCTCAGACTACTAGACTGTAGGTTATTGTAAGTGGTACTTATCTATTTTGGATAAAACTAAGCCTTTTATCAGGACCTTGTTCATTTCAAATGCTTACATAAAATGACTCTTTATCAGTGAGAGTGCTTGGGTCTTTTTTGTGCTATCATAATTTAATTCAAGTGTCGTGACAAGTGTTTTACATGGAGGCATAATTATGCATGTGTGTATTAGTATAAACAAAATTTAAAAAAAAGAAATACTTCAAATGAAAGCAAACACTTGAAATGAACATGATGAAAGCATAGGCAAGAAGCAAGTTAGATGCATTACAACACTGAGATTATACTGCACACTAATGTAAAATTATCATGCTGGCTACACCACTGTCAGCCAATACATAATCAGATTTTTTTTAAACCCTTAAGTCAAGTAGTTTCAAACTGATATAATAAAAATGGATTGTTTATTTAATATTCAGACACAATCACTTAAAGTTATATTAACCTTCAAAATAGCCATTTTGAATTATGATAAAGAAAGAAGCTTTTAAAAAGTAAAAAACACAGTACAGTCAAACCTGTGTTAAAGACCACCTACGAATAAAGACCACATTGCGAATAAAGAACAGCAGGAATATCACAGTGCGCTATCTATATATAGTATAAACAGCTGTCAATGAAGACCACCAGCAAACTAAGACCACATCTGTACATTGTAGCTTTGCAAGAGTGAGTAGTGGTCTTTGTTGACAGGTTTGATTGTAAATGGTTTGAAAACATGTAAGTTATACTGGATAATTTCTCTAATTGACAGGTATAAATGAAAATATACCTAACACTAACAGAGAGGGTTAAGTTTTAATTTTGGACTAGTAGGATAGTTAAGAAAGATTTTTCCAGATATTTTCTCTGTAATCAGTGTTCTTTATCATAGGAATACAAATCATTGATTAAATTAATGTCTTTCTTCAAATTATGTTGGCCACTTAAAACTGTAACATCACTTAAACAATATCACATGTATGTAATGAAATTCAGTTTAATTTGTTTACAAAAAGTTAATAGTGCTTCACCATTCACCAAGATAGGATAAATTTATATCAGGGAACCCTTCACATACATTTTTTTACAGTTTTTATGGACATTTGCTATATGTATATAGGGCCAAAATTTTCCATTTCATAGAATTTCCATAAGAAACTACCAATTTTCTCATATAAAGAGACATGGTTGGTAGAAGGGTTCGAGCCCATATATATGACCCTCAATCTACAAGAGGTTACAGTGATTTCAAGTCAGCCACTCTAACCACTCAACCAGGCGGATTTTATGACTGAAGAAAACGGTTTACTTTCATCTGATGAAAAATAATCAAACATTTCAGAAATAATATTTAGTTTTAAATAGAATTCTAACATGCTCCGCAACTTACCTTTATGATTCCATATGTATATATAAAGAAAAACAAACTGTTTACCATTTTACAATTAAATTCTTCATGTTCTCCACGTGAAACACATATGGTAAATGACACCCGTGACCAATGTAAGGGAGTGGTGGTGTAGTGGTTAAGGTGTCGGCCGCTCATCCCGGAGGTTGCGGGTTCGAGCCCCACCGGAGTCACGACCTTACTTCCTTATATGACACCAGTACTGGTTTTTCCAGGAAGCGGATTCGAGAGTGACTGGATAAGCTACAAGCTTTCTTCACTATCGAGCTAAATTAAATTAGTATAAACTAATGTAAGGGAGTGTCCAATTGCATTCTGTGTTTCCAAGTTACAATCAAGTGCTGCTACGTGTTTAACATAGTTCTGGGTACTTTTCAAAGACAATAGTGTGTTAGAATTAAAATAATAAATGCCTCCCAAAGTTTTATCATCTAATAAAATACAGTAGTTTTGATGAAAATAAATAATTAAATAACTTGTGCTACGTATTTATTATTTCTTAATTAAATGAATTAATTATGTATTATTTTTTCAGAAAATATTGATAAAGGACTAAGGTCATTGTGAAGCGACAATGAAGGAAAAAACTGTGGTAGTAACAGGTAAAGTATATTGCAGTGTAGGCAACAGTATACATTCAGGTGTAGACCTTAGGATTGGTCTGATGTTTTTAATGCAGTGCATTATGGTATAGATTAGATTTTCCTTTGTTCACCAGCTAGATTTCTATAAATGGACTTGTCCGTCTTTCAATTTGGACAATACCATTCATAGTAAGTTTTAAGAGGTTGTTCAGTAAAATTTGATTGAATTATGATCTGCGCTGTAGTCGCAAAGGCCCGTATCATTCGCCACCAGCACAGGATTTACAAGGGTTAGTGTAGGGTGTTTGTTCTGTAGGCTGCATTATTTTGTTGATTGCAGATGCTTTGCAATGTAGACCACATTTATTTTGGTGTAGTCTGTAGGGTGTGTGGCATTTGTAAATGAAGTAGAAAACTGTATAATGTAAACCAAAGGGTCAGTGGGCTAACTTTAGGGAATTGTCAGCTGGTCTTCCTTTCATGACTAATCTGTCACAATTAGCCCCTGTCCCCACTCCCCCAACTGAAAAAATATGTTTCCAGTGTCTATACTAGAAAAATTAGTTGGTCAACAGGGTTTTTTCTTTTCTTTTTTTGCTCTAAAACACTTAAAATATTGTCTTTTTGACCTTTTTCTTATAAAAAAAATTTGATGTTGGCAGTACTGTGGTAAAAGTCGGTTTGTATGCATATTCATACAAATTTTTTTGCCAAAACAAAAACATTTTGAAACGGAACATCTGAAGTTACTATTATTAATATGTATTTGAATTTTTCAGGTTTTGGGCCTTTTGGCAGCCATGATGTTAATGCAAGCTGGGAGTGCGTAAAACTTCTGAAAGAGCAGGGTCTTGCTGAACAAGTAGAGATGATCATATATGAGTTACCCGTGGAATACAGCACTGTAAAGAGGAAGGTACCTGAGATATGGGACAATCATAAACCTGATGTAAGTTGTACCAAGGAATGTCACATTTATACAATTGTATAACTAAATGGAACTGTTGTGTTAATTTTAAGAATCTGTTCACAAAAGAGTTGTGACATAGACACTGAAATACTGTTAACTCTGTATATAACAAACTCCTTGAGATCATTTAAAATTGTTCCTTATATCTGCAATTTCACTATATCTGGAGTCATTATATACAGATTTTACTGTAAGGTGTGAACAAATCAAGCAAATAATAATGTAACTTTATCTTGTGTGTTTCCACAGCTGGTTGTACATGTGGGTGTGTCTGGTGTGGCTAAAGACATCACTCTAGAACAACAGGCCCACAATGACGGCTATGACAGGAAAGATATACAGGTATACTAGAAGAACTGTTCAAATATTTTTTTTTGTAGTTTAAACATTATAATTATATTCATATATCAAAGCATGAACAAATACGTTACATTTATAAACAGCATCCAGGATTGAGGAGAAAGCTTTACAGCTTATCTAATACACTGTTGACTGTTTCATATGGACAGATTAGTGTCTGGAGCAGGTCTGTCACAGGAATGATGGTCAGTTAAACTGCTTGCCAGTGCATACATGAAATACTGTTAAAGAGGGTGTTAATACCTAGAAAAAAAGAGACCAGTGCCCTACCTGAAATAGTGAGCAAACATGATTGAATTTTATTCATTTTAGCTTCTATAAAATGTCTCACCAATTAAATTGTCTTTCCTAGGCCAAGGAAATAAAACATGTGTTTCCAGTCTCCTTGCAGAAAGAATTAAAGTCTGTCAGTTAGTAGGTTTTTTTTCCTTTTTTACTTTAAAAACACTTGCAAATTGGTCTTTTTTAATCTTTTTTCCGAAAAGAAAAGTGTATGAGGTCGGCAGTAAAAAGTTACGGTCGTTGAGGAGACGGGAAACATATATTCTTTGCCTTAAACTTGATCTTGCTAAATTTCTGAAATAGACTTGGCCTGCTTTCAGTTTGGACAGAACCATTAGTTGTTCAGAGGGGTGGACACTTGAAATTTACTGACTGAATAATAAACGGTAGAAATCAGGAACAGTTTGCGGAGAGGCGCAAGCTGATCATGATCTGCATTGGTTTCAAAAATAGAATCACTTGTCATATGGCATTGTAAGAGTTAAAGTCTAAAGACGTTTTTGTTGCAGTGAATTTGCAAAATGTTATTTTGACAGAATTGTACAGCAGATGATCTTTGTTGCGTGCCAGGAGCCGATGGCAATATTGTCGCGGGTTTAGATATGGAAAGTGTCTGTGATAAAGTGAATAAGTCAGGGACGAAAACTAAAGCCGTTATATCCCATGATCCTGGAAGGTAACATCTTTAAAACATTATAAATTATGTACATTAATATCTACTGTGAAATGCATTTATAGACATGAAATTGCAGTTTTCATATCCCTTATTCAAAACAGCAGCGAGAAATGTTAGTTGGGATAAAATATTTGTTGGTTATTAATTTACTCACTAATCCATGAACATTTATGCCCAGTTAATTATGTTTTCGCTGCCTATGTATTGAGTACTGGGCGTGCTTGTTGGGCAGCTTGTTGACATAAATGATTACCTGTGCTACATAATTGATGTATTAAGTTTTAATTAAGACACCGGATAATGAAATTTTCATACCAGTCTTAGTGAAAAAAGACTTCAGAAGACATGGTAGGTCAGTGGTTGAGTGGTTAACACTCCGGATTACCAATCCCAAGGTCCCCTGGTTGAAGCCAGGACTATAAACAATATAAATCACACACTTATAATGCAGGAAATGTCGTTGTTTTGAAAGAAATACAATTTTTGTTGTCTCATGAAGACGTTGGTTTTATATTTGTAGCTCTGAACAACTGGCAAATATTCTATTTGTGGGGCCTTAAACTTCGCTGCTTATGTAATCCATGAAATGCAGGAAAACATCTCATTAATAGGACTAGGAATTTACACAAAATAACGATGTTTGCTTTGTTATTCAATGAATTTTGTGAAATTCTGTATTTGGAAGATCTATGTGCAGTCAAACCTGTGAACAAAGACCACTGTTGGGAAGCTACAAATATGGTGTTTGTTTGTAGGTGGTCTTTATTTACAGGTGTTTATAATATAGATTAATACTGTATTGTGATCTCCCTGCTGGTCTTTATTCGCAGGGTCGTCTTTATTTTGAAGTGGTTGTTCACACAGGTTTGACTGTATAATTAAGAAAACATCTGAGTAGGATTTTATAGCGTTACATAAATGCAGCAAAATAATGTCACATGACTGTTTTTCAGGTATCTGTGCGACTTTTCGTACTTCGCGTCACTACACATCAACAAAAACAGATCAGCATTTATCCATGTGCCTCCACTAGATAAACCTTACAGTGTACATGAGCTTGTGGAGGCACTCAGAGTTGCCATTCTGGGTATGTTAGAGCAAGTGGAGAAGTTGTCCTGATGCCTGCTGCTACACTGACAGACATATAAATTCAAGAAGATTACTGTTTGATTAAGTTAACAAGACATATTTTCACAGATTTTCTATCATTTAACACAGCATAATGGATGCACGTTGTAACAGGTTCACTTTCTTGTTTTATAACATTTAAATCACTATTAACTCAACATTGCATAGAACTACAAAATGTACTATTTGCCAGCGATTCTGTGCTATACAGTAAGCTTTGTATATAAGGCCTTCAGATATATAGAAATTCTGGATATAAGGATTAAATATTCTGGGCCCCAGCTTACTCCTATATATGACAATTATATATGGATATAACAAACTCCGGATATAAAGAACAAATTAAAATAGTCGCAATGAGTTTGTCATATACAGAGTTTACTGTATCGAGTTCCAAAGTTTTTTGCAATTTTTTTTTTTTGTTAAAGTTGTGTAAAATTTTGGAAAATCAAAAGTTTCCAGAGTATTTCTTGATCCATTTTTAAATAATAGATTTTTTAAATCAACGTAATTTTATATTACATTCTTTGCAACATAAAACATTCAACATAAAAATTGCAACCTATTTTTGTGTCACAATTCATTGAAATTGTAAGAAATGAAATTCATGAAAAAAATCTGTATTATACACATTGAAACACAGACAGTAATCAGTTAAACTCAGTAATCAGTGAAATGCAGTAATCAAACAGATACATTCTTATTGTTAACAGCCTTAATTTGGTGTTGTCTGTATTTAATGTTTACTAAAAATCCATGGCTATTACTGAATACCAAAAAACAAATATTTGCCGAAAACATCCAATAGCAAATCAGATCACAAAGAAATATTTAATCTGAATTATGAATAAGATATTCTTTGGTTTGTTATAAGCTCACCTTGCACAAAGGTGAGTGAGCTATTAGGAGCATACAACGTCCATCTGTATGTCCACCATTTGCTTCAAACGACATCTCAATTTTGACCCAGGGGTCACCTGATTTTAGGCTTATAAAGGACAAACTTTGAAAGTCTTCTCTGAAACCACAGAGCTTAGATATTTGGAATGTAGTAATGTGTAGTGAATCTCTACACATAGTGTTCAAATCAGGACCCCAAGTTGATTGTTTATAGTCCAGACTGACCTTGGGGGTCAATTTGCCAAGACACTGTCTATATTATGCTGTTTAATAAGGGTGAAAAGTACAGTTCAAGGGAAGTAACTGCTGTATCATGGTGTACACAATCATTTAGGTCAAAACAGCTTCAAACACTCTGAAGTTTGAAAAATTGGAACATAAAGATAATATCTAATCATTTTCAATAAAAAGATGGCTTATATGTGCCTTAAAAAGGAGATAGTAATATACATGTCATTTGTTTTCGGTAATCTGGTGTGTTTTCGGTAAATGGTTGTCTTCGGGTATTCAGTAATACCAAAAATACTCTGTATTATTGTTCATGTGATAAATCATTTATTTATTTGGAATTATATCTGTATATATTCGGATCTCTTGAATCAGATATTTTAAGGCACTTTATTTTCTAACATCCAGATCACAAGAAATACACAAAAATATTTAGCTGTTGGTGAGTTTGAAATTAAATTTTAAGCATTTGGTGCATAATTGCTGTACTGTAATAAATAATGTTTACAAAATATCTTATTGTAAAGTTACATTCAAAGTTCAAGGAACAGTAAAACAGTTGGATTTTGTCAAGTTTTGACTAGAATAGTCAAAACAGATTTTTTTATTTGATTCAGTAAAAAAAACGTTTTGCCAGGTTTATGTATTTTAGTTATAATTAGCTAATAGTCATTTTTGTTAGACTATGATACGTTGGGGCCAAACACGTCAGGGCAAAAATTGTGCTGGTCACTTTGAAGAGTAAATACTCTGCTTTATATGCAGTGTGTTATAACACTAATGCATGCTTTTTGTGTTTCTAAGCTTTTTACTAATAACAAGTATTGAAATTATTTACATTTGATCAATTATTGTTTTTTACTGAAAAAAAATTAGAATGTACATTGAATTGATGTCATATTTATAGTTACATTTATTTTTTTGTGGAGATAAATACCTATACGGTTCAGTGGGTCCTACTTTGAAACAGGTACCAGTATGAAGCCTAGTTTTGCAGTTGATATTTGGTGTCGGTTATATTCCTTTACAGTTAAATACTAGGTAAAGGATAAAGTTTTATGGT
>JAUMHA010175606.1:2089-16495 GCA_032359765.1 Saxidomus gigantea
TCTATAGTACTGTATAGTACTGTAATGTTCTATAGTACTGTATAGTATTGTAGAATTGTATAGTTCTTTGTAGTAATACAGTATTGTTATGAGTTTTCTATTTTAGTGAAGTGGCTCATATGTACAGTGGACCAGAATGATTTCCTATTTTTGATAGATGCTACAGAGCAAGTTTGGTAAAAATTTAAAATGTATTGTCTTTAAGTGAAATTTTGATGATGGAAGATGAATGAGTCAGACCACCAACCCAAACTATTAGCTCATCCAGAGCCTTCAGCCCCGATCAGCTAAAAATCATGCCATAGAGAACTTTTCTTAAATTGAGATCAACAAAAAAAAATCGTTAATTTTAGTGAAATGGTCCATGTTTACATAATTATATTTCAAAACTTCTGTAGTGCCTGTCCTTAAACCACAGTAGCAAACAATTTTTACATGACCAATGCTTTAAATCAGAGTACAGGACATTTACAATACTCACATTCATAATGCCCCCCTACTCCCCTCAAATGACTTATGATAGTTGATAAAACATAAAGAAACTTAAACACAAGTATTACTAAAATTGAACATGTTCCCCCTATAAAACAACCTTTGATCTATAACAAATCAGCATTTGAAACAGGTTAGCCTTATACTGCTAAGTACTACAATACACATATAAAATGTATGTATTGCAGCATAAAATTATGTGAGCACTAGACAGCAAGGTCAAATATAAACATTCTCCAGCTGATTGGAAACTTCTGTAAGTTTGTGTTGGTTCATTTCTTTTCTACAATAGATGTCACTTGTGCAGAAATGGAGAATTTCATTATCATTCATAGGTGTCTATTCAGATGTATTTTAAGGATGTCAAAGCAAACAATTGTGTGCTAAAACTCATGATCAGCTCATGATTATGATAAAAAATTGCAGAACTAGAGCTTTCACTGAACATGATTAAAATACCACCACAAATACACCTTAACACAAGAAATGGCTTTCATCACCTTAACTATATGATTAACATTTGTTACATGCTCATTTGAAATCCAGGTCTCGAGTTACAAAGTGAACAAAAAATTAAGTCCCATGACCTTAGATCCCAAGGTGTGATCTCAACATTTGACTCATATAAAGTTTGTGTGGGTATAAAATCTGGTATAGCTTGCTAGGGTATCCTTAAACAATTGCCTATCATTGGGATGAAACAGGATTTTAAAACTCTTCTGTCTGAAGAACATCCCTGACTGCTGGTTGGTTACCAGGGAGCTAATTTCCAAAACTAACCAATCTGAGGCCAAATAATCCAAGACTGGTATCAGATTTGTATTCATGTTGACAATAATTCTTTAAACAGTATAGACAATTCTCAGTCAGATTATCCAGTCTGATCATTATCTGCCTGTTTGCTTATCCAGGCATTAAGTTTTACTCAGCATCTATTTAAACAATTAACAGTACGGCCAAATTTGAAAGATGAAGAAGTCTATTTCAGATTGGTAAGGTATAAGGAGATAAATGTCATGTATCAACATGTTATGTTGTAACTTGTAAGGTATATTCTAAAAATCACACGCTATATGAACGAGTCAGCACCATGATTAACCCTCATAAAACATGCACTGGCATAGCTTAACAAAAACAAGATGGCCAAGATGGCCTTATATTGCTAACCCGAAAACATCTGTAACACAGACTGGACATACATGATTAACACAGGGTAAAAGTTCTCAATCTAACGTTAATCAAGACATTCATTCTGACCAAGTGTCCTGACTGAAGTATTTATCACCAACACAGGGTAACTGTTGATGACAGACAAATGCACTACGAACACGAACACACCATGATCACACAAGCTCACCTTGAACACTTCATGCTCAGGTGAACAAACAAAATGACTTCAAAACAAGCAAATCATTATGATTCAACAAAAATACAGTAATAACAACTAATAATTGAGCCCAAAAGGAGCAAATAAATGCATTTGGTTTAAAACTAATAACAAAGTTTAAATGAATGGCAAAAAAACAGATTATTCTAATGCAGTATATCTAGATGTACCTACATTTTACATACTTGTTTTGGTTTTGAGCCCACTTTCAGTGGTAAGCAGGAAATTTGGAGCATAAAATGTCACTTTATAATAATTTCTCTTTAACAGTGTTTAAGTTAGCTTAGTACATCTGAAGGAAGAGAATGTTTCTGAAATATAAAAGATGCGACACAGTCTGAAGAATTTCTGTCTGTATAAAGACCCAATAACTTGGCATCTTAAATTTTGGGTATCAAAATCTCAAAACATGTACACAGACAATACTTCATAGCCACAAAATTTTTAGTCAAAGATGTCCTGTAATTAACACACATTTATGTCAGAAAGCATAATTATAATAACCTTTATTTTTGAAAAGAAGTTAATGTTGAGCCATTCACTATGCTCTGGTTATGGCACATTTTTGGAATATCTTGGCCTTTATTGTAAATAAAATGTACATAAAATTAAAACTTTTCCACACAGTCTAGGGTGCAGGGATAAAAACATTCATACACATGTACTATTGGATGGGTCATGATTGATGAAAAAGTTTTTTTTCAAAAGAGAATTCAGTGAATAAACTGGTACTGAAGAAGAAACATTTGTATAACTGTTACAGTAACTTCAAGACAAGGCTTCACTGTTTTTGACAACTTCGTGATTATGCTAATTTTGTTAACAATAAAGGACAACCTTACTACATGTACATGTTATTTGAATAGCAAGTGATTGTGTCCAATAAACATCTTATAACTCCATAAGTTAACACAAATGGAATGGAATAGGGATCATTTCACTTGTCAAAAATGGATCAGGTAGGGGTCACAACAATGATAATTCCTTTTGACTGGAACAAAACAGTTAAATCTGATTGGAAAATGGCATTACTCCCAATAGTATCATGTTAACATTCACAGAAATCACTACTATAGTCACTACTTTTTAATCACAAAAATGAACACTTTTTTAATAGAACCATTCAGTCTCATTGCAAAATTCTGTAAATATATCATTATCAATGTTTACAATACAACAGTAAAATAACATGATTTATTCAACTTGGTCAACAAGGAAGTATCTAAATCTAACTGAACATGATCTCGTCAAGTGCATCATTTCTGCAAATTTTCAATTTTTCTGTAAGTTTTAAATCAAGTGACTCATGCCTATGTAACAACCCAGCTGACATTGCAAGTTCAAGTAAAACTGACAGAAAAAGTTGGCATGGCAACCCCTGCATTCCTTCAACAGCATACACGTTAGACCAGAGGGCTCACCTGAGAATATCTGCAACACAGACAGCACCTAAAGGGTGTATACTAAAGATCCAACTATAGCTTTCATCATTACAAACATGCCAGACAACCTTCATACAGATTGGGATCTCAAGAGTGTTTCACAACTTTTTTCTTTGATTTGACCTTTGACCTACTTTTCATTCCCACAATATCCAGTTTCAAACTTGACCTAGAGTATATCAAGACTAATGCTCTTACAAAATTTCATAATAATTGGCTATAAAATGTTTCATTTAGTGTGGTCTAAAGGGTTTTTCATCATTTAAACTGGTACTGTTTTTTGCCACACCTGACCCAATTTTTAAACTCCCTGAAGAGTTCTTCAAGACAAACATTCAGACCAGCTTCCATTAAGATTCCATAACAGCTTTTGTATGCACAAGCAAATTGTTGACGACAGATGCTGGACACAAGAGTGATCACAATATCTCATCTTGTGCTAAGGTGAGCAAGAAAAAACAATCCTTTTTAACCCCTAGGAATGGGAAGTTTTCATTTACTCTGATATTCATAAGTTAACTCCCTAAAACAAATGTCAAAATGATTTCTACCTCATTTACGACACAAGCTGAGGTATAAGTATAGTTTTATAACTGACTTTTTGCTGTGAGGACCTGCTTGGCATTTTGTTAATCGGCAAACAAACATTAAATACAATAACGTATTTTCATAGTATCTGCAAACTTCTATGATTAACAATTACCGGTACTTTAAAAATGCATGTACCTGCTTCTGAAAAATTTCAAAGTCTTATGCTATGATCAAACTTGTGACATAAGTAATTCAAACAAATCATAAATAATTTGTAAATCATGAATATTTCTCAAAATATTCATATGTAAAATTTTATACAATTTTCAATTGAAATCTTTGTACAGTTTTATAATCAATTGTTTATACTAAAAGCAAGAACATGTACATGAATATGAAAAAGTCAATGCTTATCTATACAGAAAAAAGATATAAATATACTTAACAACATTTACATCTTGGTACACACACTGATACAGTACTTCCACACAGTTCTTCCCCAATCAATATCTACAGAATTCTCTCTGTTTCAAAAAATAGGGGAGTAAGTTGTTCTCCCTTTAAAGAGGCAGTCTCACAAGAAATTTCCTTGGTCTGAGACATCTTTTGACTCTTGGGACATTTTTTCCAGTTAACTTTATTCATAGCGAAAAGAAATGTAATGCCATGGGAAGATTAGATGCAACTCCCCCAAGATCTGATACAAAGTAAATAATACTGTTTAAATGTCCTTTCACATCAACTAGATCATAGATCATTACTTATTTCAGGTCTGTCTATGAGATAGACCTGTAACATTATGCATGTGTGATATTCTTATGAATTCCTACAACAGACAGAGATTTCATCTCAAGTCTTCAAATACTTGACAAACTGAACCAAATTTTCATCTTATTTAAATTCCTTTATCGCCATTAACATTTCTTCTAAGGACAATGAAACAGTATTAAATCTTAACTCTACATGTAAGCAAAGCCTGTAACTATAAATATTAAATATATTGTAGAAATAAAGCTTAGAACACCTGTAGTATTTTAACATAGATCTGAACTGTTTATTTGGTTTATTCCCCACCCTCACCCCTTAGTCTTGACTTTGCCTACATGTAAATATAAATAAATATAGCATGCCTTGTGAAATACAGTACATAAACACGGACAAAATATGTCAGATCATCATAGGAAAGAGATTCAACAAGAAAAAGAGATTGTTTTAAATGATTTAAAAAGACAATTTACTACCACCACATTTTTATAAATTTTGATCACTTACAAACAGTTGATGAATTTTACAAACAAGCGAGATATGTCTAAATTAGTATCCATGACAGCCTGTCATCTGTTTTTATATAGGTGGCAGTATTTTTCTGCCACAGACCATGCTGGTACCTTTCTCAATGGGTACCATAAAATAAAGCGGCAACTATATGCAGTCTTCATAAAAAAGACCATCCCCACAGTTGCTATTCTGGGATAATGTTGTAAGTTTTGGATACAAAATAAACCATGTCAACTGATCTAATGAAGTTGTCAAAAAGAAACATATCAAAACATGTTATATAATAGTTTGTTTTCAAGACTCTTGTTCAACAATATACAAGTAACAACTTTTTGTATAAAATAAATACTTGGCCTTCCAGTGAGACAAAATTTTAATGAAAGAAACTCAAAATATACAGAATGAGAAAGACGAAGGAAAACAATGAAGTCCCAATTTGCCAGTCAGTATTCCATTGCCCAGCTGTAAGGAAGTCAGAGCACATACTGTAAAATACATGTCATGTCACCAATGTCAAACAATTTATAAGACTTTTAAGCAATTGAGTCGTCTGTTTAAAATTTTCTGTGACTGAGGGCCAGTGTTGGAAAACAAATGTAATGCCTTCTTGACCTCTATGGAGTTACAGTAGCCTGCACAGCTAAGACTGATCTGTATACATACTGTTCACTTTCTCTTTTCATAGTGGGGCTCATTTACAATTTATTCATAGATTGACTGGTGCAAAACAGCTGGTCCTGCTGAACTTTTCTACTCTTAAGTAACCTACTTATAACTTCCTGCAGCTCGCCATTCTGAAAGCTGGTGGGACTTGTTCATTTTACTTTGTTGACTCCTGTTCTTTCAACTTCATATGTAAGCAGACATGCTTTATGACTGACGCCTTAAGTGCAGTACAGTGACTGACCCTTAGAGTGCAATGCAGGGACTGACCCCTAGAGTGCAGTGCAGGGACTGACCCCTAGAGTGCAGTGCAGCAACTAACCCCAAGAGTTCAGTGCAGTAACTGACCCCTGGAGTGCAGTGCTGAAACTGACCCCTAGAGTGCAGTGCAGTAACTGACCCCTAGAGTGCAGTGCTGAAACTGACCCCTAGAGTGCAGTGCAGTAACTGACCCCTAGAGTTCAGTGCAGTGCTGGAACTGACCCCTAGAGTTCAGTGCAGTAACTGACCCCTGGAGTGCAGTGCTGAAACTGACCCCTAGAGTGCAGTGCAGTAACTGAGCCCTAGAGTGCAGTGCAATGAATGATCCATAGAGTGTAGTGCAGTAACAGAAAACCAAAATTACAAGTTAAACTACAGGTTTAGAAATTTGCTGATAATGAAAAATAGAACAGTGCTTGTAGTATGAATGGGGGGAACAAACTACTTAAGTATGGTAGTTGATTTATCTTCAGATCTTTTTTGGGTGTGGTTTAATAATACACCAGTGATTTGCAGCCATCCTATTTCATTCTTCATCTGATTCATAGTCTAATTACTATCCTGGTTACTGGATCATAAAATTATTAAATGATGTAAAATTTGTGCTGTTATCTCACATTTACACATATTTACAACTGAATAATGCCTATATGTAGTAAAAATGTACAAGGTATTTTCTTATGTGTGATTTCCACTTCTATAAAATATATATTATCTCACATAAACATGCAACAGATGTTATATTGTACCAGCTTTATACTTGATGTTTCATTACTTTCTTGACCATCTATATTTTAACTGCTAGGAACTGCAAACAAGGCTTTTCTCAGAAAATCTGTTTTAGACTTGTCTTTCTTCCATGCCTTGAAATTGAAGAAGATGAAAGGAGAGAAGAATCAGTCATGTACCGCACTTCATGACATTGGAAAAAAATCACATTTTCTCAATACCAGGAAATGTTAAATCTACAAAGTTAACATGAAACATGTTTATATTGGCCTTTGCCTATAAGAAATATTTCAGCATCACAAGTATTTTCCCGTCTTAATCTGTGTGAGAACACTGGGTAGAAGAATGACATGTCATTACAAAGCTCTGAAGTATACATTCTGTCATCAGTATTTGAACAAATAAAACATTCACATAATAAGCAACGCGACAACAGGGAAGCCACAGAAAATCTCAAACAAACCAGCACAGTTAACAGACAATTGTAAAATGTAGGTATAGACTGGCGTTTTGTTTCCCATGAAATTCAGCCTTGTTCCCAGCAGACTAATGAAAGCCTCATTTTTACATTCTATACAATGCTATATGCTATGAATGGACTGCCACTCCAAGTATATGTGAAACTTTGTGTTACAATCACAGTAATATCCATTCACATGATATAACCTATACAAAGAAAATAACATAGTTTTCAAGAGGCTAAAATCTACATTCATCAAAGCTTTAATACTGTATCTTTTTTTCCATGACTGCAGCTGAAAAACTGAGAAACATGTAAAATACTACTCTGCTGTCACTGACAACTGTGTCTGTGCATAAACACCTGAATTTCAAAAAGAAATGTGATATATCAGTCCATAATTACATTTTACAAAAAAGTGATAACAATGCACAACTCTTTGATACTGGTTTTGTACACTAAGCAGACACTATCTCAAATATAGATTCTTTGATAATTTCTCCAAAGTTTGGTCCAGAGGTGTCCTCGCATGCTTTATGTGCTGCGACTTCAATCGTTTCTCTTAGTTTCTTCTCACTGTCATCAGTGTCAACATCATAACACGCAGGAGTGATTGCGTGGTTTGACGAGTCTGAATCGTAAAAACTGCTCACCGACAGATTGTCTGACTCGCTAGCTGAATGGACTAATCCGCCCATATCGCTAGTATTTGTGTCTTTGTTCATATGAGATGAAATTCCGGGGCAAGTCTCTGCGATTTTGTCTGATGTTGTATTGTTCATGGTTGTGTAGCAACAGTCCGGCAGAGAAGCTGTGGAAACTGCCGTTAAGGAAGGGGTCAAAGGATTTTCTGATAATTTGGTGTCAGAGTTCCATAAAGAAGAGCTCTGGGTTGAGAAAGTATCATTAACAGAGTTCAAAATAGATGATATGGGTTGGAGTTTAAATACAGGTTCAGATGACTCAGTAATGTCTGAAAACTTTTGATCTGTATTCGCACTTCCAGAGAATGTACTATGTGTACAACTCACATTTTGTTGAAATCGAGATAAATTTCCAAATGACTTGCGATAGACAACCCCCTCTTCGTTGGAACTCTCATTTATTTCAGAATAAGGAGAAATGTCTCCTTTATGACTATGAAAATCGTACATACTGGTTGTGTTTTCTGCATTATAAAATTCTGTTGCAGAATTATACATACTGTTTAATGTGGAGTTTGTGAGATTAGTATATGACACTGATGGCTGACTTGGTTTGAATATGCCATTCATGTTCCCAGTTTGGTTATTAGTAACATGCGTAAATGAATTTGTCATGTTATAACTTGTCATGTGACTCTGTTCCCTATTTAACGCCGCATATTCCATTTCCTGCATTAGCGCATTACTGAATTCAGAATTTTGACAGTCTCGGCATGATCCCCTTTCGTTACTATTAAACTGAGATAAATTTACAGAATCCTTTTCGTCACTTTCCGAATCACTAGATTTACAATTTTTGTCACATTTTGATTCCAATTCAAGCCTCATTACAGTGTGAATGAAATGAGTTCGTACACGTATTGGATTAAATTCCACACGTCCTGTCGGATTGGCACAGCCATCTTTTGTACAACCACATGGAAAGGACAACCTATCCACCTGACACTTTATTCCTGCTAAACTACAGGCGCATGTTTTGGGATCACAATACAATTTACAATCACATCCACATTGTTCTCGAGATTGTCGAATCTGTTTACATGTGTCTTTTTCTGTGTTATCAATTTTCTTTACCCCATTATTTCTCAGCATTATTCGTCTCTGCCGAATTGACACTGGTTGTAAAAAATAGTAATCATCAAGATCTTCAAATTCCCAGTCACTGTCTTCATCACTATGGCAACCTTCTTCCTCCTCTTCATCCATTTCGGCAAGACGAGCTTCAAGACCTTCCATCAATTTACCCTCTTGGCGCTGCTTTTCCAGCATTTCTCGGTGGATTCTGCGCTGTTCACGTGCAAATTCTGCTAATGTGAAGTCATCCCTGTGCACATGTTTTTCCCCCATACCTAAAATTAAAATAAGTCTTTACCAATGTTTTGAAAGAATCTTTAAGGCTGGGCCCGTCCAACATCTTAAATCATCGATTACGCTGTACATGTGAGTACAAACTAGAGCTATCACTGAACATGATAAAAATACCCCCGCAAACGCGTCTTGTCACAACAAATGGATTCTCTCATTTCCCTAATTTCAATAACTGTATGATTAATATTTGTGACATGCTCATTTGAAATCGAAGAGTGTGGTTACAGAGTTACAAAGTGGACACAAAATTAGGTCACATCACTTTTGATCCCTAAATAGGATCTTGACATTAAACCAAGATAGCTGAGATACACATGTGCATCATCTTAATATGGTAGGTGAACAGTTGACCAAAAAATCATGAAAAACCTTCAAACGGCTTGGGAGATAATTATAGTCACATAACCTTTGACACTTATCTGTGACCTTGACCTTAAGCTGGCACAGTTAGAACACATGTAAGTAATCTGAACATTTAACCTAAGTTTAATATAAATCTTTCAAAGGGTTAAGGAGACCTTGATTGTCATGAAAATCCTTCAAGGGGGTTAGCAAGTAGTCTCATGACAACTGACCTTTAACTGTGACCTTGACCTTAAGCTGCAGGGTTGGAACATAGGTTCTGTATATTGTCTTCATAAGGTGAACATCTGTCCGAAGTTCTATTATTAAAATCCTTCAAGGAGTTAAGGACATATGAAGTGCGTACAAATCATAGATGAGCCCTAAATGTGACCTCGATCTTGAGCTGATGGAGTTGAGACACTGGTTCTGAATGATCTCTTGGAGAATTTAACATTTAACCAAACTTTCATGAAAATCAATGAAGTGGTTCAAGAGATATTGAGCAGAAACAAAACCAATGACCCTTAATTGTGACCTTGACCTTGAAGTGACAGGTTGCAAAGATGGATTCTGCACAAGAGGACCAAGATGGCCCTGTATTGCTCACCTGGCTACCATTGGCTAAAATACAAAGTCATCAATAGTAGAAAGGGTAAATTTTGACCGTGGGGTTCTGATTTAAACAATCTTTGTAGAGGTCTACTACACAATGCTTTATTCCAAATATCTAAGCTCTAATATATAAAAGCATTTTGAAGTTTTCCTTATATAAGTCTAGGTTAAATCAAGTGACTTCTGGGCAGTCAATTTTGACCTGAGGGTCACGATTTGAACAAACTTCGTAGCATTCAACTACGCATTGATACATGCCGTCCACGAGGCATTTCCACATGCTAAATTTCTAGGCCTTCCTGCTTTGAGAAAAATAGTTTTAAAGTTTTTCCTTTCCGTTGCCATTGCAACAAGAATTCTGCACGGAATGGAATAATTTGAACAACAATTTGAGGGCTTTATGCAAGGAACATTCCTGCCAAGTTTCATCAAAATTGACCCAGTGGTTTCAGAGATGTTGTTTGAAGGAAAATGTGAATGAACGACGTACTTCGTACACTGGAGGGTAAGTGACCAAAAAGTGTGACCATGATGTGACAAGTTTGGAACATGCATTCTTTTTGACAAAATGAACATTTGACCAAAGTTTTATGAAAATCCTTCAAGGGGTTCAGGTGATTTGGAGGGGACATGAAAACAAAGAGTCTGACCACCCAACAAGCTGACTGCTGTATACCTTTTCAAACATTGTGGGTACATAAATAAATTTTGTTAGCACACATATCAAAAGGATTCTTAATCCTGTGACTTGAAGGTCTTCCTTTGACTACCATACTATCATTATCCTTATGTACAGTGAATATTCTTCCAAGCATGAACTTTTACTCACCAAGAGTTGAGCCTCCTTCACTTGGCACACATATAAAGCCCTGTGTTCTTGGAAAGTAGAATACATTGACTCCCTTGAACTTGACTGATTTGGTTTTCTGTCTTTTTGGTTTCGTATCTATAAAATAAGAGAAGAAAAATTAAAAGAATAAAATGTTTTCTTTGTACTTTCCAAAAAAATATAATGAGCAAATGCTCAAACTTCATCCGACTTCCTGTCAATAAAGCTACTCAGTATGTTTCATTCAAACAAAGTCATAGCTATCAAGGAAAGAAAATGGAATGAACTAACGACCGACAGACTGACCAACATAATAATCGATTAGCATGATTAGTGCAAGTAAAATTTAACTCTTCTCATGAATACCAGTAAACAAAAGGGCCAAGACGGCCCTATATCACTCACCTGATTACCATTGGCTATAATACAAGGGGTCATGATTTTAACATAATTCATAGAGCTGTGCCTGTCGGTCTTGTTGATTTTTCAAGTTTTCCCTAAATAAGGCTATGTGAAATCAAGTTTAATTAATTTTGACCCAGGGGTCATGATTTGGACAATCTTGGTAATGCTACATGTATGCTAAATATGTCAGCTCTTGGCATTGTTGTTTCAGAGAAGAAGATTTTTAATTTTTTTCCTATATAAACCTATGTTAAACCAAGTGTCCCCCCGGGCTGGGTCAGTTTTGACCCGGGGGTCGTAATTTGAACAATCTTGGTAGAGTTTCACTAGACAATGCCACATGCTAAATATTTAAGCTCTAGGCCTAGTGGTTTCAGAGAAGAAGATTTTTTAAGTTTTTCCTATTTGTTGTCAAAGCAACGAGAGTTCAGCACGGAATGGAATTCTTTGAACAACTTTGATAGATCTTCATGCAAGGAACATCCCTGCGAAGTTTCATTAACATTGGTCCAGTGGTTTCAGAATTGTTGTTTGAAGGAAATGGTGGACAGACAGATGACATACAGTGAGTGATCCTAACAGCTCACCCTGGCACTTTGTGCCAGCTGAGCTAAAAATAAGAACCATACAAGACTGCCATTCTACATGATCTGAAGGACAGCTATGTATAGCTGTAGATGTATCAGTATGGAAACTTTCAGTCTAGAGAAATTATGTCTTCTGTCTACTTGTTTTACTGGTATACTGAAACTGAACACCTGTGCCATTCCTAACCTCTGTGATCAATATTAGAAACAGAAGCAACACATCACAATGTAACCCAGTGTTAATTGATTACATCTAGAAATGTGATTACATTGTATTGACATCTACATAATTATAAGTACTGTCATATCAAAATCTGGCCGAAAACTCTGTACAATGGCTATTACTTTATTAGGTTGGCTGCCATGTTGATGCACGATGTCGTTTACTTGATGCAAAAAAAATTAAAACCAATGATGAAAGTATATTTTGATGTTAAAAAAGCAGTATGTGCCATGTCTGCTGCAGTGTATGCCATGTCTGCTGCTGCAAGTGCCATGTCTGCTGCTGTATGTGCCATGTCTGCTGTTGTGTGTGCCATGTCTGCTGAAGTGTGTGCCATGTCTGCTGTAGTGTGTGCCATGTCTGCTGCTGCTGCTGCTGCAAGTGCCATGTCTGCTGTTGTGTGTGCCATGTCTGCTGTTGTGTGTGCCATGTCTGCTGTTGTGTGTGCCATGTCTGCTGTAGTGTGTGCCATGTCTGCTGCTGCTGCTGCTGCAAGTGCCATGTCTGCTGTTGTGTGTGCCATGTCTGCTGAAGTGTGTGTCATGTCTGCTGAAGTGTGTGCCATGTCTGCCAAAGTGTGTGCCGTGTCTGCTGAAGGTGTGTGCCATTTGTGCCGCAGTTTTGCCATGTCTGCCGCAGTATGTGCCGTGTATACATGTCTGCTGCAGTATGTGCCGTGTCAGTCGCAGTATGTGCCATGTCTGCCGCAGTGTGTGCCATTTATACATGTCTGCTGCAGTATGTGGCGTGTCTGCTGCCTTTTCTCATTGTCTCCTGATTCATTTTCCTGATTATTTTTGTTTGTGGCTTTGATTGTTGGCAGGTTTTCTGCTTGATGATGTTCGGGGATTAGTTTTCCTTTTGATTTTTCTTAAACTACATTTAAAATATCTAAAAATACAAGGAAGCTGTATCCTGGAGATCAAAAAGACTGATTATATGAGATGTTTAAAGGTTTTACCATTTTTAGTAACAGTGACTGACCCATGTTTACAATGGACCAGAATCATTTTTCTGTTTTTTAAAGGGGTCAATGCAAGAATGCTAAAAAAGTTTGGTAAAAATCTGAAATGTAGTGTCAGAGTAATACTCAAATTTGTGTAGGATGTGATGAGACATACTAGACAACATGAGTGATTCCTACACAGCCCCCAGCAGGAGTATAATAACAAACAGATAAAGTAGGTGAGGTTTATAAGCATCATTTCAGAGTCAGAGCATTAAATATTTAATAAATTTCTTATTCAAGCATATGTTACACAATTTTAATTGATATATTGACCGACAGCTTTGAAACCTACATTATTTCATATATTAAGTACAGGGAAGTTTCAATACCTACGCAAGATTGCCAAGTTGGCCCTAAGATGCTCATCTGAGCGAGCTGGATTCCCAGTGATTGACAATGTGATCTATTTTGCAAAGTACTATGAAGTTAATAACATAGCTGAACAGAGTCGCCAGTCAATTTTTCTATTTTTAGTAACAGTGGCTCCTTTATGCAGTGGACCTGAACTATTTCCTGTTTTTAAAAGGGGTCAATGTAATGATGCTACAGAATAATTTTAATGATATTCTAACCATTGGTTCATGTAAAGATGCTGTTTTATGATATTTCAACAATAAGAATATAATTAAATAGACCTGTAAAGAGGCCCTTGATCTATCTTTCCAAGGCCAAATCTTTGTCAGCAATAACAACAAGAATACAAAGGTGGCCCTATATCACTCACCTGGCTACCATTGGCTATAACGAAAGGTAAATAAAATAAGCTCTAGGCTTTGTGGTGTCAGAAATTAAGATTTATGAAGTTTTTCCTATATAAGCATATGTAAAATCAAGAGCCCCCGGGCGGGGTCAGTTTTGAGCCGGGGGTCATGATTTGAACAATCTAAGTAGAGGTCCACTTGGCAATGCCACATGCTAATATCTAAGCTCTAGGCTTTGTGGTTTCAGAGAAGATTTTTAAAGTTTTTCTTACATAAGCCTATGTGAAAACAAGAGCCATGTTACCCATGGTTAATCCCCCCGCTGGGAAGAAGTTACCAGAAGGTTCTTGCACACTGCACTTCCTACCAATGTGCTATGT
>JAUMHA010175717.1:0-16492 GCA_032359765.1 Saxidomus gigantea
GTTTTTGGACGTATCTCAACCCTCGGGTGGGATTTCCTTATCCACAACTCATGAACATGTTAGATTCACTTTATCTAGGAAGTACTCTTAATCGAACTCTTTACGATAATTTAGAGCTGTCGGTAATTCGAAAAGGATAAGATTACCTTCAAATCTCTGAGTTCAGAGAACGTATCAACAATGATACCGAAGATGATGTTCAGCCCAATGGTGGTGATGAAGATGAAGAAGGATACATGATACAAGACTATAGGCCAGAATGTGGAAAACGTCCGCTCTGACTCTGCCTGTTTCACTGACTGAAATACAGAAATAAATATTTCTTCAAACAAGTGCTGACATTCTAATAATTTCAAAATACACTTAACCTTCTAATTGTACAAAAGTGATTAGTCTATCTTTCATTTGGACAGTAACATTATAAGTAGATGTCAAATGCGTGCTCTTTGAAACTGTTTGAGTGAATAGCAAAAAGAGCATCAAGCTGTGATATACATACTGATCTAACCTGCTCAACAGCAAAGGCAGAACCACTTTCCCCGTCGCAACAGTTAGTATCGTGAAAATTTCATCTTTTACAATAACAAACAAGAACTTCACTTTAATAACATGCAACTGAAAAAGTTCCACTTCATCAATATATATTTGATGTAAAATCTTATGTACACATCGTGAAGTAAGTCTTAAGGAAAAAAGCATGAACAGTTAAGTGTTTACCTCGAACATGTCACCTATGAGGCCGTATCTTATGACTGTAATTGTACACTGCCATAGTGTAGAACAGTACAGATAGTCTCCTGGTGCAAAGTAAGCCCTCAACAAGGAGAAGCCAACAAGAGAGTATATATAGATGACGATGATGCCAAGTATAGCAACCCACAGCAGTGAAACACCTGAAGTAAGAAAAAAAAGAATACCGATGTTAACTACTGAAAATGGCATACAGAAGCGACTTAAATTTTGGAAATTATATTTTCAAATTTTCAAATTTTCAAATACTTCAGTAATAAATTTATCGTTTTTTCACTACGTATTGGAGCACTCCAATTTGGAGAAGTATTTATCTTGCAAACAAGATAACTTTTGATATATGCGTAAAGTTGAAATTAAATGTTAATATACCAGTAGTTAATATTTGTATAAGCCTTTAAAGCATAGTGGCAACTGGCGAGTACCCAATACAATTATAATGGACACATCACGAAACAGAAAACCAAAATTACAGTACAAACATTGATGAGCGTAAGGGTAGTATTTTAAATAATTGTAAAATTTAGCGAAGTATCTAAGTTAGTTTACATAAGTCATACCATTCTGTGTGACCGCTTTTATGACACCACTCAGCAGTTGATTGTTATTTACAATGTTAAGTAGATGGAATGCAAAGAAATAACCATGAAATTGAGTCCCTGCAGCCGACATCGCAAGCAAAAGCTGAAATATTGTAAAGCGTATATAATAACAATTTTATGCTCGATGGACAAATGGTAAACAAACCTGTCGAATATGTGTACATAAGAACTCCGAAAGTCCGAAAGGTAATATACTGCGTTATACATGTACATGAACTTTAAAAAGAAATTGGTGCAATTAGTGTTTCTTTATATTTTTTTCTCCGAAGAGGCAAGCATTAAAACCATTTAAAGTAAAGTGAAATTTGGCATCAGTAAAGCAAGTGATTAGAAATGAAATCACTTTTTCTATAGTCTGATGACACTCATTCTTTTAAACAGAGGAATCCACTTACAATGTAGTAGAAAGTTGTGAAGCTGAAGAACTTGACATCAAGTTTCGACGGTTTGTCCTCTGAGGCTCTCTTTCCTACGGTCTCTCCCTTATCTTTTTTGTTACAACACGACCTAAAAAGAAATTGAATCATTTTCATAAAGTTGAAAATTTGGACATTTAGCCACTTGTCAGATATTGATATGAACAACAAGGCTTTATGTGCAATATAGCGCGGTCGCATTTTATTTATTAATTAATCAAATCCATAGCATTGCACATTTACTGCTTACTTCTCAGTTACGGGACATGTTATTAATATTGATTTTGTTTTATTTTATCAAAGGTAAGAAGAAAATCATTTAAAAAACATATGTCCATTAAATATTTCACAATTAATAATGCAGATTTGGTTACTAAATACTTTTCGGGTCCAAGACTGAAACTGCCTAACTAAAAAAGATGTAAATATTCTGACTGTTGTCAAAAGTTCTAAGTATTATTAGTATGCTATAATTGATTTTCAAAGATGACCATTTTGTGAACAAAAGCATAACAGAATGGAACTTATAAAGGCCAACTTCTCACCGAAAAGGGTCTGTTAGTTCTGAACACGTCGGTAATCGTGGATGATTAGACAAAAAGTAACTGATGAGAACAAACAATGAGAATAGATTGTGAACCCCGCTGAGGATGTACATGGTGATCATATATTCCTGCTCTGGTATACGCTTGATCTGTGGCTGCGGACTGTAAACAGAGAATTTAAAATTACTTTATTATGCTATTTGCGTAAAGTATGAACGTGCCATACACTTATGTTTTACATGATATGAGTATCCGTGTAATACGTCACTAACATAAGGTCAATACAATTCGATTGATCAAATCACAAATAGAGCAAAAACAATACAGTGTATTGAAATAAAATTTATTAAAAAGCTTAATAGAAACTCCTAGTCTTAAAATGCGTTACACATGTAAACGAAGGACTGGTATGACGAATGAGTTGATCTGTCAACCTTAAAACGCATTTAGCAAAATGGATGGATGACACGTTTTTTCATAAAAAGGAAAGCTCAGGGGCGCGGTGGTCGAGTGATTAACACGCTTTTCAGTGTTTCCCACCATCTAGATGAACTGGTTAGAAACCCAGAGGTAGTCTCGCATGTATCGGTGCTATACACCAGGCACGTATAAGAACCAAGGGATCTATTCGTAAAAGAGCTAGGGTCTGGTACCCGGATTCCCTTGTATCTGTATCTGCATAATTATGTTTCTTCGGTTTCACATGAGGAGAAATGCGGTAGGGTCGGTATAAGCACTATCCTATAAGCAATAATAAAAGTACACTGGAATTAATATCAATACTCTAAGATTTCGGATAGCCGAGTAGCGACTTACTCTTTCAGCAGAGCAAAGTTGAAGGTTTCATTTGTTGCGTTGCCAGCATTTACAATACGCTCATAATCTTCCAGACTTGCCTTAGCGTTCCAGGTCAGTAACATCAAAATATTAATTGCAAAACTCAGAAATGTTACCAAGTGATTCCACAACAGCCTACAAAATACATAAATTAAAAAAGTTACATCAATTTTTCTAAATTGCAACAACGATTCAGTGAGTTAACTGATCATGAAAGAAATCAATTGCTAACCAATAGACTTAAAATCAGTTCCAGCGACAAACTACAATTTAATCTGAAATGGTCTGCTTGATATTATTGCAAGACAAAGTCTCAATCAAGTCTCTTCAGTTAATCTCCATTAATGTGTTATTTGTCTATAGTAACATGGATACAGGTGTTTAGTTACTTTTTTTTTACAAATATATATAATTATATTCATTGCGTTCATACCAGCCTTTGGTAAACATGATAGCTATTGGGTTAAACAGTATCTTCCTTTGGTAGGAGATATCTTGCATGATGTCGCGAGTCCAGTCCATGAGATCGCGTATTTTGTTGCTCGGAGAGGTTCTGTCCACATTCCACTTCAGTTTCTCTTTGACTTCTTCACGAATCAGAATCTGAATAGTGGACGGAATGGTCAATTAGATACATGTAAAGCAGTAATGTGCAAAGTTTCAATAACAACCATATTAATCATGAACACTATCATTCAGAGATAGAGATGACTACAAAAAGAAAGAGAAAGCTGCCAAGGTCAAGTGTTTCTCGAAGTTATTTTTGATGGCATTAGAGACGTGACCACATTTACAAGATGCAGAGTGATTGCATGGTTTCAATGTAAATAGTTGAATATATGGAAGATACGTGAAATCATAATTCATGACAACGATTTAATGTTTTGACACTTGTGTGTGATTGAAAAGTTATGAAATTTCATATATATATCAATCACAATACCTTGTTCTTTATTTCATATATATCAATAACAATAACTTGTTATTCGTTTCATATATTAATCAATAACGATACCTTGTTCTTTATTCTGAAGTGCATTTTCTGCAACACATCATCTTTGATAATCTCTACGGAAGTGCTGTTTTTCTTGTAATACTCGAAGGCTTTAACCTGATCCGGTGTAACTAACAGGCCTGAAAGTATACCATGAAATGGACTTGTCATTCATATTTGATCAGTCAAAAAGTTTTCATTTAAATTTGATTTAATTTAAGTTAACCCAACACTGAAACATTTTTTCCACATCGTATCGTATCATATCATATCGGACACGATATTGTTTTACAGAAAGGTGCTTCTGATTTCAATCTGCCCTCTTTATTTGGATTTAATGTATTTTGTCATATAAGCGTTATAGTCAGCTGTGTTTTGTTGATAATTGCACTTTTCAAAAAGGAGTCCGGTTTATTTACTGAACTTTAACTTACGCTCATGAAGATGAGGGTCAATATCATGCATCCGAGCAAGTGTCAGGTAGAATTTGAATCCTACAGCCATCAGATTCTCTTTGAGAGCATTTTTCTTTGGTCCTTTCTGAAATGCAATATAACAAACTAATTTACTGGACATTTACAACTTAACTCCCATTTCAAAGTTAGTTTCTTACATGCAATGTTGAACATTTACATGTGGCATATGTAACTGAAGCGTAGTCTGATATTTTATATAGTAAGATATAAACGATCAATAACATTACCTATGACTATTGAAAAGTCATAATATCGATGTATGACAATTAAAACAAAGCAAACGAGCCTTACAAGAAAGTAGTATATAATCTCAAAGTATAATATATTTTAACCAAAGGTTAGAAAGATCATATGAAGGCTGCATAGTTTAAGAACTTCAAATAGTAGCATGTAAACAAAGTTTAACGAACGTCAATATTTTTAGCGCTTAGAAGTAAAAACGGTCGTTTAACACAATCTCATGCTAAAAAAGATGTAAGCATAAAACCAATGATCTTCGTTAGACAAGTCGACACTGATCAAAGCGAATTGTAATTTGTTGCACTAAATGAGTGAATTGCTTTAAATGATAATGTAAAATTCTTATGTTTTCACTGCGTCGTTTTACATTTGTTATTATCAATTACTAAGTCTTCATTGAAAAGAAAAATTGAATTGAAAAGAAAATAGAACTTACAACAACCCCTTTCATGAAGCTACCACCTAGTGACGCAATTGACTTTGCTGACTGCATATAACCTGCCTCTGACTTCACAATATCTTCAAGCTTCGGTTTCTCTGATTGGTGCATTTCATGACACTGTGTCATGCAGCGGTACAGCGCTTCCTTGTCCAGAGTATCCTTTACCTCCTGTTTCGTATAAATAGTAAAACACACTGTTACACTTTCGGATTATTTGGTGCTTGCTAATAAAAAGTCACAATTTTTAACATTTTTTTCTCTGTTCAAACCGCAAATGAGATATAACAAGAGAATAATCTGAAAAATACAGTGTACTTTATTCCAGATGAAATATATTTGCAACTCCATTTTCTATGATATGTTTACAAACCATAGCTTGGACTGTCTCTTACCTTTGCGACTTGAGAAGCAGATGGTCCATTCTCTTCAATCAATGCATTGATTAATGAAGAAATTGATTCTCTCAAATCCAGTATCTAACACAAAATACATCAGCAATATTTATTGAATACATGAAAAATATGTTAACAACGAAAGTTGTAATTGTTAATAGTCTATGTACGGAAATGTTGAAATAATGTAATTTCTGAAAATAATGATTGTTTATGAATAATCCTAAAATGTATGGATGCAAAATTTATTTCATTAGATCTACTTAAATTTATATGATGCAGTTGTATAGTTTTATTACGAATATCTGCATTACAAGAAAATACTAGAAAAAACCCTTTTATTTACTAATAAATTACCTTTTCGGGTGAACAGTCAGCGATTTCCCCTGCTCTTAATATAAAATTGATATAGTCTATGGCCTTCTTATTGTATATCACTTCCCTGTTTTCCTGATTGCCCTGCAATATTTACACGTAACATTAACACTTTGTAATACAAATTATTTATCGACGTTTGAAATAATAATTATCATAATTATCATAAGATGTTGGTGTTATATTTATCACTATTGTTATTGTGGCAGATGTGGTAATTTTCACATAACTTCTATCATCTCTTAATATTACTTTGTAATAATAATAATAATAATTGTAAATACTATCGCCTTTAGGTTTCGTATATATTTTTTGAGAGATGTACTTACCGAACAGAATTCGGTAAGTGTACTGAACAGCTGAATGACGAGATCAACCGTTCTTGCATTGATACTAGAGTACACAACATTCAGGAACTGTGCGGTTTCTCCAATTATGTTCAGAGACTTCACGTTGTCCGGTTGTTCCCGAAGGTAATTCTAAATAAACGAAATATATGCTTTTAAATACTATCGCTAGCGTGTTGTGAAACTGCTGCAATCAATTTTTAGCTACATGTAAATCAGTAGAGAGTCTTTGAAAATAAAACTTAAGACAATTAATAGTCATATGCTACATTTATCAATATACATATCAAAAGACCACATGCGCTGTTTTTAAAGAACAGGTCGTACCATAGCTACTTTGAATGGCGATGGTGGACCATAAGCACATATATCAAACAAACAAACTGTTTTTAAAGAAATCTGTTTCGCATAATTATGTAGAGATTTTTTTTATTTCCTTTGCTATTAATCAATGAAGTCAGATATTTGACATAAGAATCATACCCAACCAGTTAACAGTAAATAAATCACGAATAGCTCCAAAAACATTATTGGATTATAATAAGTAGTAACAGTTTGACACCATTCCATGTGACAAATTAATTTAAATGTTAATAACCTGCAGTCCTACATGCTGACCGTCACATATTCTAGCAAGAACTTTGAGAACAAGTTCTATGCAACCATCATCTTTATATTCCAACATATCTGCAACACTCTCGTCCATGTCAGAAAACATTCGCTCCGCACTATCCTCTTCCTCATCCTAAAAGGTAAACCGAAAAATACGTAATATGGATACGATATGTGCTAGGTATAAAATAGTTATCACTTTTGCTAAGATATACTGCAGTTTCAAACATATGCTTGTTTTCAAGAGCTAATTCAAAATAAGTTTGGTGAAACAAAAACAAACGAGAACTCTAATTCACAGAAAGTGTTTCAAGTTACTTTAATTATGTATATAGAAGTGACCGCGAACAGCATGTACCTCGATTGCAATATCCATCATCTCAATTTCCCCTGAGTCAGGTTTGTACTCGACATTGATCTTCTCAACCATCTTATCTGGCGTACCTGGCTGCAGCAAATTCTCATTACTACGGTCGCTGATATAGTCTTTCGACAGCCCGTTGGTCATTGGCGGTGGTTTCGATTTCTTTCTCTCCGAGTTCTTTCTCTTCTTTGATTTTTTCCGTTGTTTCTCGCTTAATGGTTCTCTGGCTCTACTCAACGCTCTCTTAATAGTGTTAAAAGTTTAAAATATAATCTGTACTCTTACACTATGTTTAAAAGTTTTAAGTAATAAGTGTGGTGTTATTCTATTTCAGGCACTTACTTTCCTTGAACACATTTTACTCTTCAATCGTCTTAAATTACAGTTGTAAACAATATTACTCTTTTGTTAAGATCTGTATATACATGTATATATACTCTATAAAACTAAATAAACGTATTTCATGTAAGTGCTATCAAGTTGTGCATATGAAATAGTGACAGTGAGAAGTAAGTTTAAGTTTGAGGTGGCACGAGATGAATAACAGAATATAAAAAGAGCTTATTACAACACATGCGAGCTTATAACAACACGAATGAGGGGCGGCGCGGTGGTCGATTCCGGAGGTCCCTTGTTCGAATCCCTGCCGGGACACTGGAAATTTCAGAAACCCGTTTCAGTGTTTGCCGACCATCTAGAGATGAACTGTCTAGAAACATGCAATTTACTTTAGATCTTAAATACTTTTGTTTTCATTCATGATTACAACGCTATCGAATTAATAAGCAGCGAATTTCTGTAACCGAAAAATGATTAAATTCTATGTAGTTTTGTCGAAAGATTTTATTCATATTTCGTTTTTCGTCTATTTATCTGTTTCTAGCGTGGACAAAAGAGAGAAGATATGTGCCGATGAAATGGTGCTCAATATCACAAATTCTGTACACAGTAAGAATTTATTACCTTAATGATGGATTTAGAATCTCCAAGTCACTACCTATTTTTATTACACAAACCACTCTGTTATTATGTCTTCTGACTGAGAAAAGCCTATCATACAATGTAATACTTTTGAAGCTGAAAATGTCATTTTCACTGTTACGATTCCTAGCATCGTATTTGGTGTTTTATCCATGCAAGTATACAGACTGGTTTCAGTCGAACCCCTTAAACTGCTGCGTAATGATAAATAAGACCGGTTTAAAGGCATCAAGATTTTGTAAATAGATTACTGCGGTAACAATAGTAACATTCATCAGTGCAAAATAACGGCAGCTATGGAAGTCGATCATCCCAAAGTTCGTGCAGAGGTGGACAAAAAGGAAAGTACTTCTCAAGTGTCAGGATAGAAATAGCTGCTCAAGGAGGAGGACAATTTGAGGAGACGTAAAAAGTGAAAGTTTCTGTGGTGAATGAAGATATGACGTCAGCATTCAGTAACAATATAATACCTTCTTTCTCGACCTCTTAACCTTTATGATGTATTTCTAGACGAAATATAAATCAATTGTGATTTAAGAGTACTTTTAATTTAACGATAAAACAGTATATCCATTTATGTCTTTAAAAGATTGTCATCAGAATCTAAGTTTTTCATTTCGTTTTCCTATTTAGACGATTATCTGCAAAAAGGTACAATTTCCACTAATCTTTCAAGCTGTGCGTATTTTTCAAACGTATATATTTGCAGTATTATAACATAATTTATTTATTTATCAGAGCTGTGACATAACACAAATAAAACATGTTGATAATTCAGTGCTTACCCATCCGTGCATTTTCTCCTTCTTCAGTCTCAGCTCATAGTGTTGTATTTTCTGCAATGCTTTCCGTCCGAGGGTCAAGGACGTCTGGAAACTACCGAAGTTAGCCATGAATTCCCCTCTTCTGCTTTCATGCTGAGCCAGCAGTGCTCTCCTATGTACATCAAAGCAAGAAAATTAACTAAACTAATTGGTAACTTAAGTAAGTCAAGGAGATTCTAAGTGTATCTAATTTCATGTATTTACTAAATGCTTCTAACATTTTCTTTTGGATTTTAACTTTACCTCTTTAATTTATTTTATATCTCAGTATAGTATAAAAATTATTAGAAATCATTAAAACATATCTGTCAAAGTAGCAGCAATTTATATAATGTATTAATCGGGAGAAGTTTTAACGCGGTGTTTATGTGTGTGTACTAAATATATCGAAATAAGTTAAAGTATTACCAAGAGCACTTGTTCAATACCGTTAAGTAGCAAACGTGCTTTATGTAATGCACCTAATGCAACATAACGTTTATACAAGTTAATTTATCACAAAAGTATTTGCTACAAGCAACTTGTAGAAGATATCTTGCAATTTATGTCCACATTATAAATTATTCTAAAGACTACTTGATGTAAATACTCATTGCAACCATTTCATACGGCATGCACCTAGTGTAATACTGAACTGTCAATCGGTTGTTCCTAAAACTATCGTATATATAATACGTATGCCAATATCAGTTTCTAAGTCATAAAATCTTCCAAGAGCACTTGTTAACTACAAGTAGCAACTATTTCTAATTGGATGCACCTAGTGTTACACTAGAATTTGTACATGCTCGTAAAAGCTTTCTCTTTTATACGGTAATTCGTATTTATTTTCGACTTCGACAAATGAACACATATACAGATCAAGACATCACCATTATTAAATTTTGTATTCGTCCAGTTATCATTTCATACAATTTATTAAAAAGAATGATACACATCATTTTATTATGAGCTATTCTTGGCCTTGCACATCTGAGTACTAATACAATTATTTATATTCGGGAGCTTTCATCGCTGGTATATATGCATATTTAATTATAAAATTGTACAAAATTGACGGAAAAAAAATGAATGAAGACGACTGCCTCATATTAGCTTATAATCAGAGAATTGAGTTTATAATAATTCCATCTTGTTAACATCATTTTATGAAATAAATTTAGACTTGCATATACGTCTACGGTAAAGACCGAGTTATCGCCTTTACCCAAATGAGGAACCGAACGCAATCTAATAATCCGATTGGTTTACTGGCTAGTATGACGTCACTGGGAAATCGAGTATGCCTAAGACTGCCAATATGTAGTCAGTGACATTATACATAATTAACTGCTTTAAGTGAATTTATTGTAACTTTACTTTGTGACTTTATTGATGCAAGATCTGTAATAACATTTAATATAACGCCTTTGACTAAGCACCATGCAATACAAAAGAAACGAAAATAAAAAAATCATGTATCAAAGTTTTGCAAGAAGCTGCAACTGACGTCAATATATAAATTTAGCTGACAACACTGCTTTAAATATTTAAGGGAGTTGATTTTGCCATACTTCAATTCATACATAATCATATAATGTGCCAAATTAGCGGACTGATTGAATTTTGTTTCGTCCTCCTTTTTATTTTACTTTTGAATAAGTAGGTACTTTCTTTCTTTTGGTGCTTTCAACATCATAATCATTGAATGTATGCAAATGTATTTTATTCGTCATTCGATTACAAATCATTACCGTTGACATAAAAAAACTTAATATTCATTTATTATATGAACTACAAAACTGCGTTTGTTTATAAAATATTTACAAAACAAACATGTTCAGGTAAATAATAAAATGCAATCAAAACGATTACAAATCTGAGAAGATTATTGGATTTAAATTACAAGTTGTGTTATGAATAACTTTGCTATTTTAACTTGGATATTTTGTGATTTTGTCTTTGATTGCTTTTCCTGTGTAAAGTCTTTGACAAAACTCCACCTTCTGAATGATAAAGACTGTTAAATTTATTTGTAATGTACACAATTATTTGCAATGGGTTTGATTTCCTATTAATATTTTAAAGCAGTATGTAGCAAAACAAATTCATTGAAAATAAAATAGAAAAATCTTAAGTCAGGCTTATGCATCAGCCATAAAATAAAATAAAAATGAAAAAAAGTAGCTAGGTTGGTAAAAACTAACGTAATAACTGTATAAGCCAATATATCTGGACGTTTAAAAATGTACACCTCATCTTGAGTGGAAACCCTACGGTCATAAAAAGCAGATACTCTTATTTCCATTAAAACAGCCAAACACTTGTGCTAAACCGATTTTGGAAAGTCAAGTGAATTTGACTTATTCTACTAGTAGTTATTATAAACTTATTGCCACCACTCAAAACGTAAAAAAAACATATTTGAATAAATCAACCCGTCTTAATAAGGGCACACTTCATTACGTAAACTAGAAGTATAGTCGAAAATAGTATTTTTCAAAACGAACTTTGAAAATGTGTGCAATAGTGGCTCTCTGTGTTGTACAGATGTACTTAGACAGTGTTACACGTAATATAGCTTGCAACTGTCAAATATCTTAGGAAAGTCAATATTAAATTAGTATTTTATTATCTATCGGTTGATACCTTTGAACACGAAAACGTTTTATAATTTTTTTAAACTGATAAAAGGACACGGCAAGTGGAAAACATGTCAAAACACAATTTGAGGAAATACTTATCAATTACTGTAATATTCTGACAAACAATACGTCAACAACCCAAATAGGACAAGGTTCCATTATATAACCATCCAAATATACTGTATCAATCGGCATTTCGACTTTAAAGGAACATATTAGTACTAATTTATGAACAATATTTCAAAAGCTAGGCATTCAAAGTACGATGTAAACTTTGCCATTGACAGCATTACTACAATGAAACTTGTTACGATTGAACATGGACTATTAAACCAACTTAGCCAACATATATAATTACCCAGAATTCCTCAGCGATTTTTTGATCATGAAAAGTCTATCGACCGAAAGCATATGATTAGATAATATATGAAATATTCATATGGAAAACAAGACAAAAACACAGTCACAAACTCTGTTCAAGTTATGAGTCGTATCAATATCAGTCATGTTATTACATTTTCAAACATAAAACAATAAAATCTCGCAGTTTTACAAATGCACAAGTCACTACAAATTTGGAGGTATTGTTAAAATTCCACTACAAAATAGAAGTGATCTCGACTCATTACTCAAGTATTGTAAAACAGCAAGGAAATTTAGTAGCAAAAATGAACATTACAGTAATTTTAACATTTGTAACGGAATAAATCGTTTTTCGCGGTATCATTCTAATGTACTGAAATTCATATCATGAATTTATTAACCATTTGAAGTGCACTCTCTATGATACACTTCAACTATTATAACTGTTTTCAGAATTACATCTTAATGTATGTGTAAATGTTGATATAAGACATACGCTCAGAGACAGCAAGTTGCGCTAAATGTATTTTAAGCTGTAGTTTTACTGCTTCGTATTTGAACTTAGAATTAACAAATGGAAACTTTGATTTGAAATATCAAAAAAAAAAAAGCATTCTGTTGAAGGATGAAATAGTGAAATAACATTTATAAAATCACGAAAACGTATAGACACAACATGAACACAACGATGTCTTAAAACAGTGTGTGTAAGCAGAGGCAAACACGTTCTAAGAACACAATGAACCGAAGCTTAACCTTAAAGCTATCTTAAGGAATATTTTCCTTTCGTTAACTGAGTGTACTTAATATATAAGTCTTCATATAATGATATACGTGCAAATTTCGATTTTCAGCAATATGCTCTTTCTTCAATACAAACTACTAAATTTTATTTGTGCTTACCGACTGAAATGCTTTTAGCTCAACCGTGTTTCTAGAACGTTTTTACGTGAATGTGTATAGGGTCAATAAAAAGACATCAAACAATGTTAAAATGTAAACAATTTTGCGATCAACAATGGAATCACTTCAAGTAGAAGTTAAAAATGATAACGACAAAATGTCATAATAATTAATCTTTAAACAGTGCAAAGGTGGCACAGACGTACATAAAATTATATTGTGAGTTGTATTGTGAAAATCCACATCATTACATATGTTAATTCAATCTTGTACCACGCTCAAATACTGTTATCGGAAGAAATAACTTACTTCTCCTTAATTGAGTTGGTTGACACCTGCATTCGGTCTCTGACAGCCATGAAGAAAACCTCTTCTCGTGTTGAGAAAAAGTAATCGAGCAATGATTGCTGAAGTTATAGCATATTCTTTCAAATTAACAGAGTGAAAGATATAACACTTCACACGTATCTAAACAAAAGGGACTTATCATACAATAATACAGAGTTAACATGTAGTCAAACAAATTAAAAAACCCATAGAATATGAGGAAATCTAACAAAGCGCTTTTAATTTTTCATGGAATAATAAATTCCTGTATTTACCTATTGGTAAAATACATATTTACAATTAGGCTGACTTTTCATCATTTGTATATCAAGAAGTGATTGATACTCTACCTGCACTTCTCTGTTTGCATTGAACAGCATGATGCTGATAAATGCTAGAACTTCCCGTGCTATAGCATCACTACGTCTAGCGAGGTGAGGCAGAACTTTATTGACAACATCATGTGAATTGATCGAAGTCTGGATTTCTTTAATATGTGTTAACTGCCTTTAAAAATAAACATTATAATTTATCAACAATTGTTACACCTTTGAGATAAGAGTTAGACTTTTTAAATACTAAAGCCTAAAGTGAGTATTAGACAATAAACATCTAATTCAAATGTGTATACTTTAAGATCACGGAGTACAAGTTTATAATTTTGCGGTGATTCTAAATATACAAAACTCCCATTACAGTCTGTGTTACATTGAAGCCTCACTTTTTTAGCTTTGCATCCCCGCCTGAACCAGACCAGTCATCGGGCAGTTTTCTTTCCTCATTGTGTATGATAGTGCGGAGAATCTGCAGACATTTCACGTCAAGCTCTTCCTGTGACCTGGTTGCTGACACAGCAAAACGTATCTTTTTGGCTGATATCCTGTAGGGGAAAAAAGGTTGAGATACCGTATACTAGAAAAAAGAAAGAAAACCCCGTAGCTATGTAATGAGCAAAATGTCTACCAGCTTAGTGGATTAATTGAATTTTAAAAATTATCAACACCTTACATTACAATATTGCAATGTTACCCTTACGTTACATGCTACGTTACTTTAGTAATGTTTACACACTTCTATCGTGGAAAAAAAAATCAAATTTGATGTATGACCCAATGAAGCTAGGTTTTGTAAGTCCTGCTAAATTATTTTTTAGTACTTGGGTATATACAAAGGCTACAGTTAAACGTAATAAAACATGTAAAAAATACTTAGGATGTTAAAGGACCTGACACATACATGGGTTTTAAGAATGAAAGCAATGTTAGGAATTTACTACAGATTTAAATGTAAGGCATCCATCTTCATTGACAGCAACGAAGCTGAATTAAATGTCTACATTAAATTACTAAACGAGTTAAAAACGACATGTGTTTACTGAATAAGGAACACATAATTAAATATATTCTTATCTCATTTCTTTGATCAATATGCAATACCTAATCATTCATAAATCTGAAATCTTTAACTTAACATGAAAGCTGTACAATTGTACTTTATATAAATCACAAAATTTATAAACATGCATGTTTACAACATATACGATATAAGAAACTAAACATATCACCGTGCATGATAACAAACAAACAGTTTTACCAATACACCGTGCATGATACAAATGATTACATTGTATACAGACTTTATATAAACAAGGAGCACGATATTCAACAGTTTGCGTGAATAGTGTACACGTGTTCCAGTGTAGTTTAAGTTAATGTAGATATATAGTGTATATATTCACGTGTTCTAGTGTGGTTTTAGTTAGTCAAGATATTGTGAACGATGCAACCATATTTATTTACGGAATGCTGTTTAAGGAGCACACGGTGTTCTTAACCAGAAATACCCGGTTTTATTACGTACCCAGCCTTTTTATTTCGGCTTCTATAATAGCTTGACCCTATACTAAATTACAAATCGAATTATTGTTATTACTGCAAATAATATCGATAGATTAATCAACTGAATGAAAAAGAATGAATTGTAAAAAGTAAAACACATTATAGGTAACTGAGCAAACGTTGTTTGACATAATACAAAACTAACATACACTGCTAAGTTATTATTTATCAACAAAATAACAAGAAGTACTAGAGAGTATATGTATATAGACAAAAACATGTGAAACAAGACATGTCAGAAGACGATAATTATATGACTGACAAACGATCTAGTCTAAACAATCATGACATAAATTAACATTGAACAATGTTAGAAAGAAACAAGAGACAACAAAATGTTTTTGAACAATTTAGTACACTAAACTCATTCAAGTTAATTTATCTTCTAGTGTTAAGACAAATTTCAAAGAACTTTTTACAAAGCTTTACATAGGTTTCAATCCCATCTAGAAATATATTCTTAAATTTCATGATGCTGAACGTATTGGCATCAATAAACGGCTGCTAAAATGCTCTATATACAGATGAACACTTACGCTAACTGATCCAGGAGTTTCCTTGTTAAAGCAAATCTTTTAGCAGGTTTCTTTTCCTTCTGGTCGATGAAACACTTTACTAAGTTCTGGAATTCTTCACCGAGAGGCAACTCTTCATTGCTACCTAGCTCTGTGTACTCTGTAATAAACCACGTTTGTTAGTTACATACATTTCGTGGATATGTGTACAGACATAAGTTAACACATAAGGTTTGACCAGCGAATAAATCATACCAGCTAAATTACTTTATCAACAAAATTAAGAATCTTTTGTATGATGTCAGTATCATAACATGTCTTTAAAAGTAGCGTTTTCATACAACTCATCTCCAAGTTTGCAATCCAAAATTATACCCTTAAACAATCTACGTATTATAGTCAAGTTGATTAGTAATTTTAAATTAGTAACTTTTTTCATCCATCCTGATGAAGGTCATTATATGACCGAAACCGGTCGATACCTAGTAAATTAGTTCAAGTACACCTGGTGTTTGACGTGTCGTTCCTCTCCACCCTCACCTATAATCTAGTAATTTTAAATAAAAAAGTAAGTGACTCTTTCATTTAAAAAGAGGTAACTATCTTTCTATCATAGATTATTTCCATAAATTAAGAACGCCATTACAATGATATTGCTCTAACAA
>JAUMHA010175828.1:240-16490 GCA_032359765.1 Saxidomus gigantea
GAAAAGCCTAACTTTGGTAAACCAGATGCATCAAAACCAAGTTATATTACACCTGGTAAAAATATGAATACAGATTATGGAAAGCCTGATTTATCGAAACCAGATTTCGGCCGACCGGACAAACCGAATCCTACAAAACAAGGTTACGGCAAAAACACATACAAATTAAATGAAAAGCCTAACTTTGGTAAACCAGATGCATCAAAACCAAGTTATATTACACCTGGTAAAAATATGAATACAGATTACGGAAAGCCTGATTTATCGAAGCCAAATTTCGGCCGACCGGACAAACCGGATACTACAAAACAAGGTCACCAGAAAAATACATTCCAATTAAATGATAAGCCTAACTTTAGTAAACCAAACAAACCAGATGCATCAAAACCAAGTTATATTACACCTGGTAAAAATATGAATGCAGATTTTGGAAAACCTGATTTATCGAAACCAGATTTCGGCCGACCGGACAAACCGAATCCTGCAATACAAGGTTACGACAAAATCACATACCCATTAAATGGTAAGCCTAACTTTGGTAAACCAGACAAACCAGATGCATCAAAACCAAGTTATAAAACACCTAGCAAAGATGTAATCATAAACTACGGAAAACCTGATTTATCAAAGCCAGATTTCGGCCGACCGGAGAAACCAAATCCTACAAAACAAGGTTACGAAAAACTAGCATACCCATTAAATGATAAGCCTAACTTTGGTAAACCAGATAAACCAGATGCATCAAAACCAAGTTATATTACACCTGGCAAAGATGTCATTGTTAATTACGGAAAACCTGATTTATCGAAGCCAGATTTCGGCCGACCGGACAAACCGAATCTTACAAAACAAGGCAACGACAAAAGAACATACACATTTGATGATAAGCATTACTTTACTAAACCAAATAAACCAGATGCATCAAAACCAAGTTATATTACACCTGGCAAAATTATTAATGCCGATTACGGAAAACCTGATTTATCGAAGCCAGATTTCGGCCGACCGGACGAACCGAATCCTACAAAACAAAGTAACGACAAAATCACATACAGATTAAATGAAAAGCCTAACTTTGGCAAACCAGATAAACCGGATGCATCAAAACTAAGTTATATTACACCTGGCAAAAATGTGAATGCAGATTACGGAAAACCTGATTTATCGACGCCAGATTTCGGCCGACCGGACGAACCGAATCCAACAAAACAAGGTTACGGCAAAAAAACATACAAATTTAATGCGAAGCCGTACATTGGTAAACCAGGCACACAAGATGCATCAAAACCAAATTACGTTACACCTGGCAAAAATGTAAATGCAAATTATGGAAAACCTGATTTATCGAAGCCAGATTTCGGCCGACCGGACAAACCGAATCCTACAAAACAAGGTTACGGCAAAAAAGCATACGAATTAAATGATAAGCCTTCCTTTGGTAAATCCGATAAGCCAGATTCATCAAAACTAAATTACGTTTCACCTGGCAAAAATGTAAATGCAAATTATGGAAAACCTGATTTATCGAAGCCAGATTTCGGCCGACCGGACAAACCGAATCCTACAAAACAAGGTTACGGCAAAAAAGCATACGAATTAAATGATAAACCTTCCTTTGGTAAACCCTATAAGCCAGATGCATCAAAACCAAATTACGTTACACCTGGCAAAAATGTGATAGCTAGTTACGGAAAACCATATTTATCGAAGCCAGATTTTGGCCGACCAGACAAACCAAAATCGACTCAGCAAGGTTACGATAAATCTCCTGCACCAGTTGCGTCTAAGTTTAACAATAATGGACTTCAGGAATTATCCAATTATGCAGCAAACAATCTTGTTCCTGGAAATTTTGTCTCAAATCAATATCCAACAGAGAAAAGACAGACGTTCAATATGTCAAGTTTAGGTCAACAGAACGGTAATATGTTAGAAGCATTAAAAAAACTATATTTAGCACAATTAACGAAATCAAGTAAGCTTGACTTTGGAAGACCAGACAAACCGGATTTAGCAAAACCAAGTTACCAATCAGCTGGAATACCTGACTTTGGCAAACCCGATCAACCAGATCTCACTAAACCAAATAATAAAGTATATGCTAAGACGGCTATTTTAAATACAGGAAAACCCGACTTTTCCAAGCAAGACTTCGGAAGACCGAAAACACCTGACCCTACAAATAAAAGTTATGGAAACTCTGACTTATCCAAGCCAGACTTTGGAAGACCTACAAATCAAGTTAAATCAACGTATGATTTTGGCAGACCTGATCGACCAGATACAGCTAAACCAAGTTATAAACCGTCTGGTAAAAATAGCATGGTAGGTTCTGGCAAACCAGATTTATCTAAACCTGAGTTTGGACGCCCAGACAAACCTGATCCTACAAGATCGTCAAAGTCCGTTACGTCTACATTGGACTTTGGTAAACCCGATCAACCAGGTACAGCTAAACCAAGTTACCAACCACTTACTAAAGATGTTACAAAACCAGTGTTGGGTTTGCAGGACAAACCCAATTCTGCAAATCACGTTTACGATAAAAGTTTAAATGCAAAAATGCCAAACTTTGGTAGACTTCAACCATCTAGAATTTTATCACAAAAGATAAGTAATAAGTTTGATTTCTCAAGTTTAAGTCAACAGAGGGCAGAGTTAGTACTTAAAGCATTGAAAAAACTTCGTCTAGCCAAAGGTGCTAAATCAAGTTTAAGCAAAATTTCCTTTGGAAGGCCGGATAAAAAAGACTTAACTAAATCAAAACCAGATTTTGGTAGACCCGACCAACCAGATACTGCAAATAAAGCCTACAAGAAACCTAAAACCCAAGTGAAACCTACGTTTCACTTTGGCAGACCCGATCAACCAGATACGGCAAATAAAGACTACAAGAAACCTAAAGCCCAAGTGAAACCTACGTTTGACTTTGGAAGACCCGATCAACCAGATACTGCAAATAAAGGCTACAAGAAACCTAACATCCAAGTGAAACCTACGTTTGACTTTGGAAGACCCGATCAACCAGATACTGCAAATAAAGGCTACAAGAAACCTAAAATCCAAGTGAAACCTACGTTTGACTTTGGAAGACCCTATCAACCAGATACTGCAAATAAAGCCTACGAGAAACCTAAAACCCAAGTGAAACCTACGTTTGACTTTGGCAGACCCGATCAACCAGATACTGCAAATAAAGCCTACAAGAAACCTAAAACCCAAGTGAAACCTGGGTTTGACTTTGGCAGACCCGATCAACCAGATACTACTAAACAAGGCTACAAGAAACCTAAAACCCAAGTGAAACCTACGTTTGACTTTGGCAAACCCGATCGACCAGATAATTCAAAACAAGGCTACAAGAAACCTAACACCCAAGTGAACCCGAAGTTTGACTTTGGCAGACCCGACCAACTAAATTTAGCCAAACAATATTCTTCCATCGATAAATATGGAACACAAAGTACAAACAAGCCAGACTTTGGTAGACCCGACAAACAAGGTACCACTAAACCAGGCTATAAGAAACTTAAAACCCAAGTTAAACCTATGTTTGACTTTGGCAGACCCGGTCAACTAAATTTAGTTAAACAAATTTATCAGACGTCAGCAAGTAAAAATATCGTTAATTATGGAACACTTGATTTATCAAAGCCAGACTTTGTTCGACCAGACAAACCGGATCCTTTAAAACAAGGAAATAATAAACCAACAAAATCTGTATCATCAAAGACTGACTATGGCACGCCCGGTCAACAAGCTAGAACAGGATATTCTTCCATCGATAAACATGGAAAACCTAGTACAAACAAGCCAGACTTTGGTAGACCTGACCAACCAGATACTCTTAAACCAGGCTACAAGAAATCAAATACTGCAAATAAAGCCTACGAGAAACCTAACATCCAAGTGAAACCTACGTTTGACTTTGGAAGACCCTATCAACCAGATACTGCAAATAAAGCCTACGAGAAACCTAAAACCCAAGTGAAACCTACGTTTGACTTTGGCACACCCGATCAACCAGATACTGCAAATAAAGCCTACAAGAAACCTAAAACCCAAGTTAAACCTACGTTTGACTTTGGCAGACCCGATCAACCAGATACTTCACAACAAGGCTACAAGAAACTTAAAACACAAATTAAGAAACCTAAAAACCAAGTTGAACCTACGTATGATATTGGTAGAACCGGTCAACCAAATTTAGCCAAACCAAGTTACCAGGCACCAGCAAGTAAAACTGTTGTTGATCATGGACCACTTCATTTGTCAAAGCCTGGCTTTGGTAGACCGAGCAAGCTGACTCCTTCTAGACCAAGTGGAGGTAAACAGTTAGACCAAGTTTCAAATAATGGTATTTCAACAACCTCGATCACAAACCATAATTCAAATGAGAGAAAGAGCGCGTTTGATTTCTCAAACTTTAACCAGCACAAAGCCAATATGATATTTAATGCATTGAAAAAGCTTCGCGTAGCAAACGGTGATACACCAGGTTCTAGTAAGGTTGACTATCTTACGCCGGATCAGGTTATAAACAGAAATTTCAACACACACGATTTTAGTAAAACTGGTACTGTAGATCGTACAAAACCTAATATACCAGCGCTTACATCTACACATAGTGCATCATCTATCAGAGATGTTGACAAAACTAATCTTGTTCTACAAACTCTACGAAAAAATTACCAAAATAAACAAGGAAATGCCTATAAATCGTCTGCAAATAATGGCAGAGATGGAAAAATATCTGATTTCAAGAAGACTGGAAATGCTAATACTGTACAAACTGTTAAACCTCCTACAGTACTTTCTGGAAAACCATACTTAAAGGCAAAGAACTATGCACCAGTGCAAAGTAATACATTAAAAGAAATGCATAATACACGTAACGTGCCTGCTCCTATCTTACCTATTGTCAGCAGCAGTGCTTCGAAGAATCCTGATCGAGTTGCAATGAATTCAAACACACAGGACAAGAAAACACAGATATACTCAAGCTATAACGGTGCTAACTCTGGATATGAAAATCAAGCTATATCCACATCGGTTAGTGTCGGGTCTTATGACAGTCAAGTTGGCAAAACATCTGGCGTCCAACGAAATGGTGAGATACAAGTACCAAAGAAGACTGTCCAAACTGTCGGGAGAGCGTACAGTAATAATAGACAAGCAACAGGAAGATCTAATGTCAACTGCAGTGTAATTGCACCCTGCTGTGGTGACGATGATTTCACGTATTTGTCAGAGTGTTTCTTACCTTCGTAAGTGTTATATATTTATCAATTTTTTTCAAACAGACAGAAAAAACTTTTGTCGCATATTTGGTTGAAAGCCTAAGCACGATATAGTTTGCACTGCTAATAAAATTCAACCTCTAATGTAAATGAAAGTATTGCGTAAAAACATGTCTTTTTAAATATGTCCATAACTATATATTTTCACGAATATTGAAACAAACTTGAAAAAATTGATGGTAGCAGGTGTCAAATGTTCAAAATTATTTTAGACATCAGTTGCAGCTGTATTCCTTTCTTTCCTCTAGCCTCTTAATGATTTTACACAATTAATAATAGAAATCTCAATTATATTGCCATTCTTAAATAGAAATATCAGAAACTTGGCAAAAGATATTGAAAACACTTTTCTTTGTTTGGTCTAAATGCTATTATAATTTAGAAAGGCGTATCTTACATTTATTAAACTAAAAAATAAAGTGGCAATACAATTATATAAGTCTGAGCTATTGGGGATTTGAATTAGATATAATATTTTTGAACATATAATGAAGTGTTGGACTAAACCCGGCCAATAGTAGATAAAATGGTCGTCGACCTTGGTTCAACAGGATAACAGGTAACTCATATTAGCTCTTGACCGGAATTGTATGTAATAAACTGCATGTATAAATATGCAAAACTTACATGTAATTGCTGCATTTTATAGCAAGAATAAATGCTCATATGACCCCTATATCGAATCTTGCATTTTACTATGTTCGATTACAATCATTAACTTGTTTAACATAGATTGTGTACCTTTGTATTTTTGTTTGTTTTAGTTCTGTAAAGAAAGTATGCGATGGCTTCTGTCCGTGCCCAGCACCTGGACAACCATCTGGACCTGCTACGTTACTGGTACCTGGAACTCAACCCTCAATGAGCTCTATTTCGAAACCTGTAGCATCTATCATCCAATCTTCATCCACAGATACCGCTTTTGGTGTACCTGACCAAACGGTTGCCGGCGCTGCTGGAACATCATTCTCAATGAGCTCTATTTCGAAACCTGTAGCATCTTTCATCCAGTCTTCATCCCCAGATACCGCTTATGCTGTACCTGGCCAAACGGTTGCCGGGGCTGCTCAGCCTGCTAAATCCAGCATGAATACAGACGCTTCCAGCCAGTCTAGAGAAGCAGTAAAAGCATTGTCGAGAAGTCTATTAGATAACTTATGTACATTGAAATGCAGAAGTGCAAAATCAAGTCCAGTTTGTACAAACCTAGGAATAACCCGTGCTAACGAATGTCTCCAGAAATGCAGGTAAGTTTGTTTTCTTTCATTTTTATAACTTTTATAACTGGAGATAAAGAGACGTTAAATTATTACTAAATATGACTTGGAAATACACATAATTGCTAATATAGAATAAATGTCGAGCGTGAAACATCACTGAACAATGGATATGTCACGTAGGTGTCTATTGAGTTAAAGTAAAACTCTAAGGTCGATTATCATTAAAGTATTTTTCTCAATATCAGAGGAGAGGTTGCTGCATGTGACGGTACATGTCCTTGTGCACCCGATAAGACGGAGGTAAAAGGAAAGAAGGCTACGTCTGGTAACAAAGGAAACGGTTCAGCCGGCTCTGACATTGCTGCGCTCGGTATGCTTGCAAACAATGACGAAAATGAAACAGATGGCAATGATAACATGGATCCAGGTACGTATCGTGCATTTCTGTATTAAGTAGATTAGGAAGGTAAACGCATTTAGTAAAACAAGTTTGAAAGTAGATAACTGGCACATTTCTCAATATAAAAAGTGTTCTTTAAGATTGTATTTACTTTTTGTGAAACAAATCTTGCAGACTAGCAATGAGTAAACGACTGAAGTCTGACACGTAGCAATAAGTTCTTTACAGGAAGTTTATAAATTGCAATTATGTCAATTAACCTCTTTCTTGTAAAATCTCAGAGTTTATAAACACAATACTCTATGTGAATTCAATAATTAAACAAAACACACAAAAAACTATAATTGATTTATTACCATTACGGTTATATAATTCTTACATATGTATTGTAAGTTAAGAGTAGCATCTGGAAGAGAAAAAGAAACGTTCTATACCGGAATGATTGCTAAAATTATGCGATAATAGACACATTTTCTTAGTTATGTAAAGTTATTCAATATAGTTTCTGTATGTTCTTTTCTACTGATTATATTGTTCTTTCGGAAACCCAGTGGCTTTACATAACAAATAAGAATACGTAGAGCTTTCTCTCCATGTTATACATGGATGTTTAAGTACTTATGCCATATTTCAAACATTAGTTTCTACCGCATCAAACATGTTTTAACGCTGACAAAATTTTGTATTTCAGTTTCAGTTGTTAGGGCTTTAACACAATGGGTAGATACTTAATGTTCTATTTTTGCATGTTTCAGTTCGTTACTTCAGATAATGAACAATGCATATCTGGGATAATTTTGCTTTGTTTTTCTCTAACCTATGTATGTGGGAGACATATGGATTGTTAGTATATATCTGCCCGGCTTGATTATTTTACACATATATCGTAAAAATGTTCAAAACATTAAGTCACACTGGATTTACTCCGTTGGTGCAACATTTTTAAGTAAAAACGATCAAAAGGATCGCAAGTTTGAAATGGTGACTGTTTACTTTCTAAACACGCAGCAGTAAGTTAGAAGCCTACACACGTGTAGGTAAGTTGTCCAGGCAAAACAGATCTCAACATTTAAAGTTGTTGCCGGCAAATTAGAAATGAACGCTTGGCTAAACACTTTGAAATTCGACTATATATCGCACAAAGGCTGTTAATCTTTCAATTGTAAGATCTGTTTTATTTAAGCATGTAATAAATAAGGATGTGAGAAGATTGTGCATTTCTATCCTTTTCATGAAAAAAATACATTCAGATAAAAATTCTGTTATTTTTCTTCTTGTTCTGATGAGTTTTTAGCTTTGTGTATAAAATCCAGTGAATGTTGTAGATACGCCAGACGAAAGGAAGCACTTCCACAATTTAAAGATACATTCCCAGTCTGATCTATGTGCAAATAATGTTCTGTTGTTTTTTTATCCTGGTAGGCGGTTAAACCAAAATTTGCTTTTTTCGTTTCTCTTAACATAGCTAAATACTACAAAAAGACGATACATTAAACGTAATGTAAAATATTTCATCTTTATTCTGTAATTTCATATATGTGAAATCATTATGTTTTATTATTTATTTTTTATATTCGCGAAATTATATATCGCATCGGCAGGTGTGTAATTTTTATGATTAAAATTTTTCATATTCATTAAGTGTACAGAATATTACTTTGTAAATTTCTTATTTTCTAAATCGTACTCTTTTGATGTGCTGAGGCACAACAACAACATGATTAACATACGGATATTTGTGTTCTTTATCTGATAGTATATGCTTTCATTTAACTTTATCTTCATATGTCTACTGTATTTGAATGTTTTGTTCTTCTTCTTCTTCTTTTCCTTCTTCTGCTTATTATTATCATTATACAATGAAATTTGTCCGCAGCAGCACTCAGAACAATGATATATGGCAATGTGAAGTTGTGAACACCGCAATAAGTATAACTCTTAGAGACTTGACAACTCCGAAATCTCATTTTTTAAAGCCATAATTTACCAGATTTTGTCTGGAACAGCCCTTAGTTACTACCATAACTACCATAAGAAATTTAATGAAACTCGGAATAGTGATAGTTGGCAATAAGAAATTGTGTCCACCGTAAGAAGTATAACTCTTGTACTCTTGACAGCTCGGTAGCTCAGTTATCTCCCCTTTCCCACTTCTTTAAAGGCAAAGTTTCCCAAATTTTATCCGAAGCAGACCTCACACACTACTAAAAGGAACTAAATGAAACTTTAAACATTAACAGATCGCAATGTGACGTCATACACAGTGCACGGATGGCAACTTTTGGATATTTTCTTTCAAAGTTATGTCCCTTGGTCAGTTTTTAAAACAAAAATAATAACCCCATAACTATTCAAGGAAAAAAGTTGAAACTTGGAGGATGAATAGCTGGCAATGTTTGTGTGTGCCGTTAGCCAATAAAGGACAAAGTGTCTATGATATTCAAATGAAATTTGTTAAACGTGTTGCCAGAGTCACGAGACACATAACTACTAGTATGGTTTAAATAATTGTCAAGTTATTAGCCTTATAAACACACAGTCGAGCATTGATGTTCGCTCCGCGGCGCTACCGTTAGTCAAACATGCTCCATGTGAAAGGAAGGCATCGATACTGTGCTTCGAAAACAGCATTTTCTAGATTTAATGAAATAACGGTAGCAGTGTTTACTAATCTTATAACAACTTTGAAGAAATTCAAAATCTCGCTTCAAACTGTAATCCGCCTTTTAATCAGTGTCTGGAAACGGTATTCTGGTGGAGAGCATGTTATAACGTTGACCTTGTATAACTATATCGAAATATATGTTTTTGAAAACTAACCACATTAATTTTTCTATGTTGCAAAATGCAAAGGCAATTGCGTCCTTTACTAGCATCAATGTCCGGGCAATCGTTTTTGTTATTTCTAAGGTATAGTACTTGTAATTCGTTCGTTATATGTGCATTTAAAGCTCATAATTTCAATTTCACTGTGGGATTTTAATAACTAAACAACACACTTCAAAATAATAATTGTTTTCATTTCATTTGCCATAAAAAATGTTTTTGTCTAAAAATTTATAAATGACTCGATTAAAACTGTTTTAAATGGTTTATTTTCGTTTCATTTTGGCTATTAATCAGCTTGCGGAGTTGTTACCTTCATTAAATGTTGCGTTAAAGCCGGTGTTGACCTGGCGTATTTACATTGCATAAACTTCTTTTATTTCAATCATAAAAATGTCTAGGAAAAGAATCGATTATAATTTTTGGAATTATGCTGTAGTTAGTACGTCTGGTCTGTATAATTTGACACATGCTTGCAAATGTGACGCATTTTGCCAAGCAAGCATTTTGTACTTTGACATTTTGGTATATAACAATGTTGATGATAAATTGCGCCATTAATAAGTGTTTTGACTTTTGTGACAACTATTTCCGCAATAAGTCGTGATAAGGTGTAAAAGAACATGCTTATTCGTCTGCTTTAACCGCTAAATTGCTTCACACTTTAAGAGATTTTTTTAATTCACTTTATAAGCATGCATTTAAGCATACACTTCTAATCTTAGACGAACCGCCAAAATGTCTTGCGGCAGCGGAAGTTTATTTAAGTGCAAAGGAAACCATCGTCAAAGATCTATACGAAACCTTCTATTATTTCTTTAAACTGGAATGACATTCATATTTTGATTTCTATGGTAGAGGTAGATTACACGCATACGTACAAAAAGAATTTGTGACCATTGTCATATATGTTCTATCATTTTAGAACGTGACTAATATCTATTTTTAATGAAGATTTCATTACTAAATATCGTAAAATTTGCGATAAATAATCAGCAGTTTAAGAGTTGTTTTGCTGTTATGAATAATCATTGCTTGTTTTCATCTCAAGGTCGGTTTATGTATAATATTATAGTGTGTGAAAGCTCCTATCCCTCTCAAGGAAAAAATTACTAAGGATTGAATCATTCCTTCCAAAAATTCACCTCGCCAGGAATAAGAAACACCAAAGTGGCACGTAATTAAAATACAAGATCACATACCGATCGCTCTTGTGCAGTTTGGTTGAAAACCATTTCGTCATATTAGAGGTAGAGCGGAGACATAATCAGGGCCACTGCTCCATAACATTTGGCAAAGCAAGGGCAATAACTCTGATATAAGAAATTAAAGCGGAACATGCTGACGCTAGGAAAATGTAGACATTGTATTGGTCGCCCTCGTGTGGTTTGGTTGAACTGCAAAGACTGGTAAAGTAGAAAAGGCACAGATATCGTACAATCTGAAAAATCAAGGGCAATGACTCTGCCTTAAATAACTAAATAAGACATGCCGACAATGCACAGTTTGTCTTTGGATTGATCGGTCTTGGGGAGTTTGGTTGAAATCCGCCCAACGGTGTAAGAGGAATTGCGTAGACAAACTTTTGGACACCTATCCAAACAGACAATCAGACAGACAAACAGGACACCATTAAGCTGTCTCCCCACTGCGTGGGGGAAACATAATTACTAAATAAAATAATCTAAATTCAGATTTTATTTTTAATGGACGTATATCAATTGCGCGATAACATTCCTTTTATAAATATGGTATACTGAAGTGTACAATACATCTGAAAATGTTGATACCTGCGCAGCGTAGTGGAGTGCTAGGTTGGCTACTTGTACAGCAATAGGAAAACATTAATTATTGACTCTGAGAATATATAAAACCAAGCTACTTAAAAACTTATAAACATTAAACCTATTTCTATTGCAGGCTTAAGATATTAGAACATACGTCATTCATCGCCTTTCTGACGGACATGTAAGAAAGCTCATCAAACGTCATTAGAACCATGGACAAAATGGATGTTCCTGGACAGATATGATCAATGAAAACGCTTAGAAACCAATGAGAAAAAAACTATATTTCTTAAAAACAGTTATGGCATACAATGTATATTACATGGTTTGTCTGATGAATTGTTTTAGTTCGATAGATATTTATATCTGTATAAGGCGATATGTCAAAACGTGAAAGTTCTGTATCGCACTAAGATTCTTTGCGTCTTTCACTAATAAACTAATTACTGTTCGTTATTTTTTGTTTTGTTTTCAGATGTATTTGTTTTCGCATAATTTTTCTTGTTTTATTTGCTTTATACCTAGTATTAAATCTGTCTCATTTTACATAAAAATGTGTTAGTATTTATTTAAATGATTGTAGCAGAAACTTTGGACATTTTTTTTTTTAGAGATTTTATATTGCTAGGCAAAAATGCAAGTCAATGAATTGATTTGATAGGATCTTTTAATTTGTCTTCATATTATAGAAGTGAACTTTTATTACACGTTTTAACTTATTGCCAATGGAATGTAACAATGTAAATTCAGGTCTCTTAATGGAACATTTTTAAGAGCTTTGCAGGATTCACTCCAGTGTCTGCTATGTTTTCTGTCTTTATATGTTTCAGTTTTATAAATAAATTAATTGAGTCTCTGACTTCAATCAATGCTTGCACTCACAATGTGTTATATAACAGTCTTTAAATTGCATAGATATATTAATTATAAGTCAGACTTTTTCACAAACATTTTACGATCATTTAGACATGTCCATTCGAAGTGTTTTTGTTTTTTGTTGGTTTTTATTTTTTGAAAATTAGTATCTAGCTTTGTATTTCTGAATATGATCATTATAAACTTCAATACAACATATTCATTGGGAAGGCATTAGAATCATTACTAAATGAAGACTTTTTACTGTGCTTGATTGAAAACAGCAAGATGTAACTAACTCCATCAGATACAGGAAGAGAGGACGCCATATAATTTAATACAAGTCAGCGCACTGACCTTAATCTGGTGTGAAACGAGGCAAACAAAACGTATTCAATTAGATGAATGGTTTCCAATGATGATAGTGAGGGAATAAAACAAGATACTGTTATGAGTAACATAATTGTAAAGTATTATTCTTCAAAATGGCAATAATGAATAATGGTCAGGAATAAAGTTTAAAACGAAAAAGTGTTTTGAAAACATGCAAGACGTAACATGTAACTTTATAACCTTTTGCTTACATGTTTTCATAACATCTATTGTGTTTTAAGCTTCATTTTTAATTCAATATGGACGTTTCGAAGAAATTGCAATGCATAAAATGGCGATTGGTTTAAGAAAATAAACACTGACAAGATTGTCGCTTTTATAAATCATGAGGAAATAAATAAAACACCACAGCTGAACATAAATGGAATATACCCTATAATACTTCAATTTAAAAGAGACAATGGGATTATGTTTTGCCGATGAGACATTACAAGCCTTTAAGAAAATCAAAACACTAGATCAGAACAACAATGAAAACAGTCATATTTAAGTTTACACTCCCTGATCAGCTCTGATAAATTCCATGTAATGACTTTAGATTAGATGGTAAGACTTTCTGATGTAACTAGGAAGGCGTCCACATTCTTAGGAAAGGTGTCCGCATTTTATAGGAAAGCTGTTAGCATTTTTCAGTGCTGAACAAGCCAGGAGACAGTGCCATTCAAACATCACGTCACAGTTTTTTGTAAGAACGATGCACCTATGTTTGTAAGAGACAGATAAGCTAACTGATTAATTTAAAAAAGTATATAGTTCTGTAACGTCTCTTTGCAAACGAGAGACACTCTGATACTACTTGAGTTAAGAGTTTAGTCTTGTCACATGAAGTCATACGGGTAAACTGATTGTAGCAAATGCCAATTTGTCTAGAGTTACTCAGTAGGGTCATCTCCGAGTGATGAAAGCACAAACTCAATTAATTCTATTGAAATATGGTATTTTTCATTTGACCAAAGGTCGAGTTTACATCGACGGACAAACATATTCATGTAAAACTGACATGTAACAGAGACGACCATGAATCATGTTCTGCTCTTTCCCATGTTCTGATCATTTTACAGACAAAGACTAAAGAAGATTGTAAATTAGGGAATAACAAACGTAATCCGAAACTAACACAAAGGTTTGTCCTTTTAAACTTAATGATCCGATTTATTTCTGGTTAAGTAGCAGAAACACTAAAAACACATTGGTACAATAAAAGAGTTAAGTTGAACCTTAGTTGACGCACATTGTATTGTTACACGTGCGTGAAATACGAGCAATCAATATTTTCATAATTTTAACCAATCCTTTATCGATTTTTCAACGAATGTTGTCCAAGAAAAGCGCAGTTTGGATTTTGTATGCCCCCGAAGGGTGGCATATTAAAATCGCACCGTCCGTCTGTCTGTCCGTCTTTCCGTCTGTCTGTCCCCGCTTACAAACTCGTGTCCGGGCTGTAACTTTGGCATACATTGAAGGATTTTAAAATAACTTTGCTCAAATTTCAAGCACATCAAGACGACGTGTCGCGTGCAAGACCCAAGTCCCTACCTCAAAGTTCAAGGTCACACTTCGAGTTTGAAGGTAACGGAATCCTCTTAATATGCATACATTGTGTACGCCTTTATGATCCATTCTGAATACTCACTGTTATCTGCAAAAAAACAAACAAGAAAACATTGACCAAGCTCAAATCTTTGTAATTGAATGATTGAAAATCTAAATTTTGCGAAATGATTTTGATGCATTTAATGAATAGCACGGGCGCAAATGACTGTCATTGTTAAATGGAAAGAATACGGCAACACCTTAGTACCAGAAATTTAACACTTGATTGAATGTGAATATAACTACCTTTAATTGTGTTGGCTATAACTATACTTCAGGTTTAATTAAGAATATACATTTGTATATAAAGCAGCTCTGTTAATTGTATCAAAAGCGCTCTGGTAGTCAATAAATGCAACATAACTTAGAATTATCAGCTAAAACTTTCTGTAAAATATAATGTATAAGGATTGTGGCATCAGCTGCAGAGTGACCATCATAAAACTTCCTTAGAGTTCGACCATATATAAGTCGAATTATTAATACAAGTTAAAATAGTTTACCAATAACGTTCATTAAAGTGACTTCACGATAATTTTAAAGTAAGTTTCATCACCTTTTTTGTAAAGTGTATTAATAACCCCTTCTGACAACATTTCAGGACATATACAATAATATATATATTCTGTTAAAATTGTACAAAGATATGCTGTAAAAAGATTAATTCTTTCACACAAATCAAGAAATCAAAAACATTTTTATCAACTAATCACAACTTTTGCGATGTTTTAACCACGAAATTAGAAAATACTGTAATGTTGCTGAATATCGACACAACAGTATGACCAGACATTATTTTGAATTATCTCTTTATTTTCAAATACTGTATAAACAATTAACATTTTATTGTGGATTTTTGTAGAATCAAATAATATGGACGTGAAAATAATGTCCTTTTATCTTAAATCTTATAGATATGACAGAAAGTTACCATAGTAACCAATTGTTCCACTATCTTGTGAAAAAACTATAGAATGTAAGTTTCGTTTCTTGAAACTCTAGTGTATAACACAAGTTTTTCTTCAATGAAACGTTAAACAACTGAGTTACAAATAATTGACCCCATATATACAAGAAAACATACAAAAATCTAGTAGGCGCATTTAAATACATGTAGGATGTACCTTGCGAAAAGGATGTACATGTAATATCGAGTTTATTCCAATGCTCCGTAAATAAGATTTAATTTTACGCAACAAGCATGATATATTTGTTCCTAAAACATACACTAGGACAAATTTCTAAATATCTTTAGAATTGCTTAGATTGCATAATTGTATGCGAGGGATATTTAATTGTTTTTAGACTAACGCGCTTCCATGGAAATTATAACAGGCATACGTGAACATGTATGTTGTTTCATAAGCCATTTACACATAATATTTCAACTCAAATGGTAATGATATTATAATATGAAACACAACATATTCGAATATAATGACATCATTTTTGTGAGCAGGAAAAAAGGTAATAAGACACGTAGTGCTTTAAATATAGTTTAAATGTTCATGGTGACTAAGCCACAGATGATGCTACAATAGCTACTAAAACTACCGTGCTACCAGACACGTAAAAGCCTCTCGCTACAGCTTCTCAGATACATGGAGTGCATCAGTTGGTATTTCATTGGGAAGTGCTGATGAAATTTCAACAAAACACCAACACTCACACATCAAAACTATGTGCACGGTTGGTACCCCACCTTCCGACGAAAGAGCTAAAGAGCCAACGAGTGAATGATGTAAAGCAAAGATCTTTTGAATATGTTCACAACTGTTGATGAAAGAAGACTAAATGAGCTCCTCAGAGGTGTTGAAACGTGGATCTCTCAAACAGTATATAAGCGTCGCTAAGGAAAGGAAAAGAAAAACAGATT
>JAUMHA010176161.1:4427-16481 GCA_032359765.1 Saxidomus gigantea
GAATTTTGTGAATCATCTACTACTCTAGGTATGATTTGTTTACCGCCACATGCGGCTAATATTAGTGTGATCATTTTCATTTCTGAATTGGTGCCAACAAAGTTGGGCGGCCAACACAGAAGCGACATATAGCCCGAAATTTTGGTACATAGATCAAATGTTACGGATATCGATATCTTGATAAAATTGCCGTTTGTCTTGCAGTTTTTGTCATACATGTGAAAGTTTTTGGTATTAAATGGTGATAAGACGTACGTATGTGCATGCTGATGTAGGGTGTCAGACAATAAAATGATAAAAAACGTTCTACGTTGTATATGATGCATCCACAAATAATTATAAAACAATAGATTTTTATTACATTTAAAACTGCAATATATATATATATATATACAGACTCCTGTTCACAAACAAGCTTACACATTAATATTTACAGATTTTTCTTTTAAACAATACTAGCAAGCAAGTACATCAGTAATTTTATTAACTGAGTTCCTTTTCACACACAAATTTATCCAAAGCTCCACAATTTGCGTCATTCCAAGCGTAATTGAAATCGACAGAGAAATGAGTACAGTGTTCTTTTCCACCACTATTAGTTGGCTCACCAGGAAACCAGTCGGCAAATAAATTAGGAACATCTGTGTCATACCACAAGAAGACGCCTTCATTATCAGCATCAGTCAGGCCCATCCAGTAATTAGAACCTGTTAATACAAATGACACAAGATATAGGTAAAATTCGCTATTTCTATTATTATCATGTTTTCATAATAATGTATTAGGGGTAGTTAGGTGTGAAATTATCCCTTTATATTTTGTTAGAAAAGGTATATGTACGCAAGTATAGTCTCGTTATATCACCTTGGTATCTTGGAAAATTGGTATCTGGCCGTGGAAGCATTTTTGTTTTGCATTCATATCATTAATTTAGTCTATTAACTATTCACGAAATGTGTTTTTATTGGAAGCACGGGCATATAAGTCCATGTTGGAAGTGATTGTAATATGAAATCAAAATTCTGTCTATATACGAGGGTAGAAAATATTATTTTGAAAAAGAAAAAAAAAGGCAGGCTGAAAAATTATCAAAAATGCAATAAAGGTAATTGATTAAACCGTCGTTCTCATTATTGGTGTAAGCGATGGCAAGGACACTGATACGGATAGCGATGGCGAGGACTATTGTGACACAGAGCGTGTTGGATTTATTGGAATGAAAGTAATAAAAGAACTGTTATACAGAAATGAAAAAGTAGAAATATAGTTGACAAAAAATGAAGAAGAATAGTGAAAACTACACAAGACATATCTTTGAAAAAAAAGAACGTCGTTGAGCCAAATAAGATATCCGAGACCCGTATATTCCGATACCGTGAACAGCAGTCTATTAAAACATTTTGAAACTGAAAAATTAGAATGGTAATAAAACATCCCCAAACATGAATGGGATTACAGAATTTAAAACGATGCATTGTGACTACACATGGGTCTTTCGACGACAATGCATAAATTGCTCTGAAATAGGACACCTTACCCTCTAGGCCATGGCTGTACGACTTTGCACAATTTTTATCCAGCATAATTATACACATATTCATTACACAACTATTTTCTTACATACAACAAGTTTATTGCATGAAACATACAAATATTTTAGGCAACAACATATTACAAAAAAGCAAGCATAAGTATGGATTTTATAGAAGAGCAAACACTATGAAATGTCTCAAGGTGTTAATATTATTGTAAGTTTGCAAAATATATGAATTTGCACAGGTTTCTAACTATACTTTCTGATTTAGCTGACATCAAATTTACGAATTTTTTAATGTTTGGCCAGGTAAAGAAATAACGTTTTAAATATGTTTTTCTTAAATTGCAGTTAACGCATACGCGATTATTTCTTGGTAAATCGGAATATCTTCCAGTTTATACAGCCAGATCGTGTGAAGAAATTCTGAAATTTGTATATTAAGTTTTTCTTTTCTTTACCAAAGGCGAGATATTTTTTCAAATTCAAAGGAGTGTTAGAATAAGTTATATGTGGTCAGGCGTCTAGAAGTATTGATTGTAGACTACCGTCCTTGTAAATAAATGTCTAGATTTACATGTTAAATTGATTATTCCATATGTAAGACAAACCGCACTGATCAAGAAATTGTTTTATTTGGTGAGACCAACTATTTCTAATGTATGTACGCCCATTGTCTACAACATTATTAAGCATGATGTAAGTGTTAAATAAAAGTCATTGTTGGTTTAAAGTTAATCATTTGACTCATTATTTTACCATTAACAACTTTCTGTGTATGTAAATTGCAATTCGACATAGTCCGCCATAGAGTGCATCTCATTTAGTTGACCGTTTAACACATACACGTTTTCTGCAAAGTTTCGAATGTACAACTTCAACATCTGGTCAGTTATGGTAACCCCATATTTCAGCCCCATGGTTTAATGTAGGTGAAACTAAAGAGTCAAACAGTTTTATGCCTTGAGAAATGGGTTATTCCAGTTGGTCATATACGGTAAACAAATTATGTAGTGAAAATGAAGCATGTTGGGCTACTCATTTTTATGTGCGACTTCATTTACCGTTTTTAAAAAGATGAACATCTAGGTATTTAAACGAATCAACAATGTCCATTTTTGTATTGTATAAAAAAAGTCATATAAAGTATGCCGACCATTCTCGAATATCATGATTTTCGTATTGTCAATTTTCAGACGTAGTCTCTATGTGTTGCAATATGATTCTATATCGCTTAGCATTGACTGTAAAGATAAGATACTAGACCATGAGCAAATACTATGGCATTATCAGCAAATAAAAAATAGAAATATTTTTAGGTCACCCATATCTAGTATACTATTTATGTTAGAATTTATGTTACTCAAAATATCATTTAAGAAAATAAACAAAGTTATAAGTCGAATATATCAGACAATATAAATTTGAACATTGGGGTGAAACAAGGAGATCCGGCTAGCTCACCCCAATGTTCGAATTTATATTGTCTGATATATTCGACTTATAACGTACATACGACTTCATGTTACACTATAAGATTTAATGGCTTTAATGATATTTGTGCTAACGTTTTCAGTTAATTATTTATGCCACAGATATGTCCTGTCAATACGATCGAATGTTTTTTCCCAATCTAGAAATGCAACATGAAGTTTTTTTCTATTGGCCAATGTTTTAGAAATTAGAGCATGCATAATGAAAATGCAGTCTATTTTTGATTTACCTTTCTGGAAGCCGAATTGGTTATCTATCAGTAGACATAGAACGTTTAAATCATTATACCTGCGAACTAAGTGACATCATTTTCTAAAATTGTTTAGTCAGGCATAAGATTTACCAATGAACGTTGTGTATTGTTACAACGATCATTAAAAGTGGTCGCTGTTAATACACATAATTATTATTTAGCAGAATTTTACTTTCCTCAACCATTTCAAACTTCGCTCGATTAATTAGGATATTTTAGACACTTTTGACATAAATATATAATTAACTTTGCATAAACCCTCCTTAATAAAGTACTAATTAACTCTGTTAGTTCTATTTTTTCCGCTGTATAACTTAAAACATTGCTAAAACAAGCAAGCGATAGTTTCAGATATAAACTTAACCAAGTGAAAATCAAATGGATTAATTAATATGTGATTTTTCTTCAAGACATGCAAAATTCCATTGACGGCGTGTATCAGGAGTAAAGGGGTATCCGAAAGTATCAAGTATCAAATAGTATCTACAATATGAATAGTTCAACGAATTTTATCGTTGTACGAGTTTAACGCCCATTCCAAGTATATCTCGGACATTTTTTCAGTCGGGCAATTTACCTAACCATCGTTTCTGGGAAGGACCAGTACTATATTCAAACTGCCAACTTTCTCACATAGGGCTCGAACCCATGGCCCTCAATCTATGAGAGGTTACACTGATTTCAAATCAGCGGCTCTAAGCACTCGGCCACGGATTCAGAATTGTATCATATCAACTAAATCTAATACACGAAACTGAATGATAACTCACACTTTGTTTGTATGCGTGTGTCCTAATTGTACACAATATAGGCGGTGCAAAAAGTTAAATATCAGAAAAACACCAAATTTCTTCAAATACAGGAGTGGTTTTAACAAGAAAGTCTTACAGTTTTATTCCGCATATTGCATTGTCTTAATTGTTTTCCTAATTAAATTGCATATTTTGGGACCAGATTTAATTAATAGTTCAAGTTTTTACGTAGAACTAACATATAAAGAAGTAGGCCTTCAAAAGAATGTTTACAGGTTTCTGAGTAGCACCTACTTTTCAATTCTCTCATGTGGCCTTTGAGGAACGTGCTTTCCCTTTCACTCTCAACATATACCAAATGAGCACCCTGTCCACTGCAAAAAATCTGAAATGGTAAAAATACTACTTTAGTTTTGATATGATATACTACATAATGCTACATTCCAAATATCTAAGCTCTTGGCTTTGTGATTTTTGATAAGAAGATTTTTTAAGTTTCCCTATATCAACCTTTGTGAAATCAAGTGCCCCCGGCAGTGTCTGTTTGATCCGATGGTCATAATTTGAACAATCCTGGTAGATGTCAAGGTAATGCTACAAGTCAAATATCTAAACTCTAGGTATTGTGGTTCCGAAAACAATTCTTAAGTTCCAAATAGGCCTATGTATAAGCGACTCCAAGGCAGGGTCAGTTTTGACCCGGGGGTCATGACTTGTTCAACTTTGTTAGAGGGCCACTAGACAATGATAAAAATTATATGCCAAATATCTAAGCTTAATGTCTTATGGTTTCAGAGGAAATTTTGTAAGGAATTTCGTTTATAAACTTTTGAAAAATTAAGTCACCGTCGGGCGGGGTTAATTTTGATCCGGGGCTCATGATTTGAACAATCTAGGTAGAAATCTTTAAGACCATGATGGTTGCCGAATATCTTAGCTCTAGGCTTTGTGGTTTTAGAGAAGAAGATTTTAAACGTTTTCTTAACAGATGTAAGATCAAGTGACCCCCGGGAAAAATGTTTTTAAAGATTCCTATAAAAAATGCAGTGTCAATTTTGACTCGGGGTCATGATTTGAAAACATCTGGGTAAAGGTCCACGAAGGAATGCTTCATGCCAAATATCTAAGCTCTAGGCCATATGGTTTCAGAGAAGATGATTTTTATAGTGTTTCATATATAAACTCACGCAAAATCAAGTGAACCCCGGTCAGTGTCAGTTTTGACTCGTGGGTCACATTTTTTACACTCTTGGTCTATTTTGCAGTGCTACATTCCAAATATCTAAGCTTTCGGCCTAGTGGTTTTAGAGAAGAAGATATTCAGCATTTCCCTAACCTATGTAAACTCAAGTGACCCCCGGTTGGAGGGTCGATTTTGACCGAAGGATCATGTTTAAAGAATCTTGGTTTTTGTATACTAGGCCAAATATCAAAGCTCTAGTTCTTGTGGTTATAGAGAAAATGATTTTTAAAGTTTTTCCTATTTGTCCTGTAGCAAACAAAGTTCCAGGTTTTTAAAATCAATGCGTTCGCCAAGTGCAAGAAATAAAGGTAGCCACAGACACAATACAACAAACATAACGGTCAAAGTATAGTAAGTAATAGACCTAACCAGCGTAACTGTAAACGTACATGTAAATGTTAAAATACTCTGTAATTGAACGATTGAGGTGCCATCTCAGGTTAGAACAATAGAACAAACCAAAGGCTCTCGGATATTTATTTTTATGTCAAATTTAGTACTTTACGACGGACAATCATACCACTGCAAATGTGGATAATTCATGGCAATGTTTCACGCGAGTGTCTCCAGACCGTGCTATTGAATGTTCAACAATTACAGCTACTAATGCGTTTGGTAAGTTTCTGCACATCCTTCGTTCATTTAAGGACCGTCTTTTTATTTAAGGGTCCGTATTATTATAGAGTCATCAGTGGATATCGGTTAGGCGATATTCTGTCACCAAGCAAAACACATCCAACTGGAAATGGTTTTGATCACCCATTTTTGTCATGCGGTTAAACTGGTACTGTTGAGGACGATGGTGGTGATGATCGCTATGGTGATGAATTTTGATAGTGTGACAATGATGATATAGCTGATGATGACTTTGATGATGATGATGATGGCTTTGATAATGATGATGATGATGATGATGATAGTGATAATGAAGTGATGATGATGATGATGATGATGATGATGATGATGATGATGATGATGATGATGCTGATGATGGTGATGATGATGATGTGTAGGTAACTTGTGTGAAGAGGAAGCTTGCGATTGCATTTAGGGTCACTAGGCTCGAGGTCAAGTTCACTGTTACTTAAAATAGAAAATTGGTTTCCGCTCAATAACTACAGTTAGGAGTGACCAATTACAATAAACATGGTGAGTAGCTAGATTGCGTGAAGAAACAGCTTTGAATTGCATTTGGGGTGACTAGAATCAAGGTGAAGATCACTGTTTCAGCTCAATAATTCGAGTAAGGAGTGACAAATTACAATGAAAATCGGTGTGTAGGTAGCTTGCGTGAAGAGGAAGCTTTGAATTACATTTAGGGTAACAAGGGTCAAGGTCAACCATGTAGTTTTATTTCACACTTACCTCAGCATCGTGGAAATTTGCCTTCGTTTTCGAAAAGAGATAGCAAGATCCCTGGAATATGGTCCATGTGTCTGGACATTGAGTCTTCGACATAGCCTCTGCAAAGTAAAATTAAATATAAATACTGGTACAAATAAAAAACATCACAGCATTAAGAATGTAATACCACATTATTGTAAATACTTTTCGGTGAATATACCGTATGTATTGAACTCGTTTAGTGACATACAATGTACAAAACTCAAACGGATTCTATTTACAACGGTTACTGTTTTTTATAGATTTTCTTCTGATATAAATTGTTACAGTACAGCATAGTTCAGGCAAACAAGTCATAGAAGTCGGAGTATCATATAATAGACCCCGAATCGCAATGAAATATTGCGACCTACAGTGGTAAAAATATGAGGATCATTCTTACAATCATACAAATCATATATCGCGATCGGTCAATAATCCATATATAAAAACCGCTTATAATTTCTAAATAAGTACATGCATCATAGGTTCATTTTATAAGGAAAATGAAATAAAATTAAATATTTGCCTCAGAAAACAAATATTAAAATTTTGTTTGGCTTCTGATTTCACTTTGTATATACAACATAAAATATCTGAAATATGTAGACTGGCTAGGTTTAAGATACAAGAAAATCTTATACCAGACTTACATAAACAAGGGCTTAACCTTTCAGAAATTTGAAATTTGTACTACATTGTATGATGTAGTTTGCTTATAGATATATCTCTCAATCGAATCGTTTAGTGAAGGTTCACATATACGCATAAAAATTACTACGTCAGAAAGAAGTATGCGAGAGTAATATTTTTGAAAAAAGAATCTTTCTTACTTGTTTGATTGATCATTGCTTCCAAAAGCCTGTGTTCCATTTCTTCAATTCGGACAGAACACAATCTCGCCTCTCCTTTGCAAAAACAATTTACCAGCATGAATACCAGTCCAAACAATTTCAAGGAAGCCGTAACCATTTTGCTGTTCGTAGATGGCCAGTAAAACGTACAGTAAGAACTACTGATAAAAAACAAGTGCAAAGCTTCTATGTCCAAAGCCTTATCATATAGCCACACAAAATTATAGGCGAAAATTCAACAAAGAAATACGTCCAGCATCTGTTTTGTTACAGGGAGATACACGTGTAAAATGAATACACAACGTTGTTTTTTAAAAATAGCTATGATAAACGCACATTTTGTCACCTTGAAGATGTGCATCGTCACTAGTCAGAACAATTGCAGGCTTTCTTGTGTACAGAAGCAGGAAAATAATACACTGTTTTCACGCCCATGTTGAACAAAGACAATGCTATTTGAACAAAGGAAAACGTGCTATCTCTTAAACACTGTCTTCTATCTAAGGTGTAGGTGTTACATCTTAAAATACGCAACATGCTTTGTCCTACATTTCAGATACCCATCATGTCTCCACTTGAAAACCTTGTAAAACAACTAGCAGTGACGATAAAGTGATACTATTTATAATTCCAGGCATACCTACAGGTATAAGATGACATTTTAAATGTACGTAAACATTTTGCCACAAAGCAAGGTGACGTTTGCCCTAGTATTTTTGTTTACTAATTCAATTTTTTATCGAGCTCGGTATATAAGTATGTTACTTGTTGTATATTGTATATGCTATCTTGTATCTACATGTCATAGGCCGGAGGCCCACAACATCCTTGTAAATAAAGTTGAAGTTGAAGTAGATGTTACTTTTCCCATAGAGTTTTACAAACACAGTAGAACTTCAATACAATATACCCCGCTTTGAATCGGACATCCGATTGAACTATCAGCGATATGGGTATTTGAATCTCAACTGTTAACTGGCTGGCAGCACGTGATTCTGTCTTTGCAACCAGTGCAAATAATGATTTGCACTGTTCACTAGCCAGCTAGTTGTTTCTAATAATAAAATATTTGAACACTTATAAATGCTACTGTCCAAATTAAAGGACGGACAATTGCATGTTTGAAATTTAGAAGGATAAGGGGTAGTATTATTTATTGTGCCGTTTATTTAATTGCGGACATTTGAACGGATCAGTACATGCAATTATAAAAAAGTACTTCATGTATTTAGGAATGTACCCCGAATGTAAGTTTTTGGATTTAACCCTACCGTGCTGCATTTCTAAAATGGACATGTCCGTCCATTTTCTATTCAAACAATGCAGATAGCAGACTGCACTGATCGTGCGGACACGGCTCCGTTAAGGATGTAAATCTACACTGCATGTATGTTTTGACATTTAGTAAGCTGATTACCAGGAAGTTGTTTAAAGAGATATTTGTTGGAGGTACTCTCTTGGTATATATTTGTTGACGTGTATAAATATGCTTTGCTAAGTCAAGTTTTAGATATTATGTTTTATTTGTTGGAGGTACTCTCTTGGTGTCCCTGGTATATATTTGTTGACCTGTATAAACATGCTATGCTAAGACAAGTTTTAGATATTACATTGACTTTCTTGGTAGAAGAAAAATCACATACTTTGTCTCCGTACAGTATGTACATGTATATTCTTCTCGAGTCAAAAGCATTTTTTTCCCGCTGAATCAAAATGAAATATATTGTATGTTTAGCGTACAGTACTCAAATTGCGAATTCTTAATTTCAGCAAACTAATTTTACAATAAAACGTTTGAAGGACAAATTGAATGTATGAATATTTGAAATGAGACTGATTGCCATATTCAGAGTCGACAATCGAACTCCGCCTCGAGTCAAACTCGAGAAATGCTTCCTTAAGGGAGGCTCAATGACGCCTCAAGTGGGGAGAACTCGAGTGACTAATTGGTATGCATAGTTAAAAGTCATCCTGGACTTTCTTGAGGAAGGTTTCAGGTGTAAATCACCCAAATAAATTACTTTTATATTTTGCGCTGAACAATTATATGCAATACACAATACTTATTGCGGGTTAAAAACAAATTAAAACAAAACCAAACCTTATCAATTTTAAATTTTCGACAGAAGGCTTTATTCCGTATTCCAGATGTATAGTTTAAACGATATAAAATATTTGCAGAGCAGAAAACTTTCATATGGCGCTGGAGCTAGTTTTTCCTTGCCTTTTTCTCTAACACTCACCCTCACACTCACAACGGATTGTCACTTAATTATTCACAGCAAGCAGGTTATATGACCAGCTTTCCTATGACGGGCTAATAGATTCTCACCTATCATTAGTCAGCAGCTACCAGCTTTGTAACATAATTATATAATGAGTAACGTCTTAGATTGGGTTCCAGCTCGCTGTCAGTACTAAGGTACAGTGGATTAATAGCCTGAAACTTTAATCTCGGAGGCTAGCGTCATATTCAGATATCAACATTTGGTGAGGGTCGGAGTAGGAGAGCGAATGTGGAAACGAAACAAACCATAAAATACCTGGCAACGGTTTAAAAATAGGAATATAAAATAAAAAAAATTAAATAAAATTTAAAAGAAGGAACGTACAGTATTTAAGGTAAATTATATAGAGGACAATTGCTGGTTTCGATGTAAGATCACGTTATAATTTCACCGAATGGGCACCAAAAGTGATATTTTCACGAGTGGCACAGCTTTTGGTGTTCACGGGTGAAATTAATGTGATATTACACCGATACCAACAATATTTCTGTTTATTTTATGGTTAAAACTCTTCTTTTATTTGTTAAAGTTTGTGTAATCTAATCACGAAGGCCGAAGGCCTGCGTGATAAATTACGAAGCATCTAAATGGTCTCTTTTTCTCTTCATTATCTAGATCTTATGTTATATAAATACAATATTTCAATATGTTTACTGTTGCTGTTTCTTTTTAACTCTGTTTGTTTGAATACACAGAAACCATTTGAACGTCAAACATTTTAAAGATCAAGCATCGACCTTTTCCCAATAAGCCATCGAAAAAATTGATCTATTGACCATTGACGATATTGGGATGCATACCTTTAGCTTTTAAAACATTTTAACTGTTGATGACTGATTTGCACGGTGACCCAAGAAAAGAGCCGAGGTCCGCAGTACAGTTACGGCAGGATAAATATTACTTTTAAACAAATAGCCATCCATATATATGCTACTGAATTGATAATCAAAAATTTAAGATCAATTACGAAGAAAGCTCCACAGCTTATTGAATCGCTCTGAACACTTTCAGATGTAACCACGTTCGCGAGAGAGAAGCAGCGAGGTTTAATCACAGCTATCCATTTTCAGCTGGAGGCACGAGTGGCATCAGTGTCTTTGCCCAAGGACACACCTCATGCTTCGGCTGGTAGTCTAACCCGGGACCTCCTCTTCCGGAGGCGAACGCCATAAACACTTAGCTATCGAGGCCGGCAGGATTTGGAAATAATGAAAGAACAAATCGGATATTAAAGGCATATAATTTTTCAAATTAAATTAATTTTAAATGGACATCTTAGCATGTACATGTTTGGAATTGTAAGCTCTATTAAATACGATATAAGATAATTTAAGTTAAAATTGTACATTTGACTGATAGTAAACACGTGCTGTTCTAGTTTTTAAAAGGTCATTTTAGCGTGGTGACTCTCGTGGAAACCCGACAGAATAATAACAGGTTTTGAGTTTTTGCTACAACCCAGATTATAACACTCCTACAAACGCTACATGCAAGCAGACGGCCCCTTTCCTTTTTATGCCGTGTACTTTTGCTGCTTTTGGTTTATAGTCTGTCAGTGGGTCGAGTAATTTCTGGACATATCCAAGGTCTCTTTTCAAAAGCCACACCAGCGTTGGTCGCTACACGTGTAAGATATATATTGACATAAAAGGTCGATTCATCAAAGGTCGAAGTTACGAGGACTTTATGTTAAAAATGGTATGTCCTTTCCACTTTACTGCTTTCAACAAGGGATTTAGGCAGGGATTCCGTTTTTACAAACAGCTCATGTATAAATTGAAATTCAAAACGTTTACCATAATTATGTGCTGTAAACCTTTTAACATGTTCTAATTGCAATCAAATTGTCTTAATTTGTAATACTGTTTTAAATTGCTTTAATTTCGTCAGATAATTACCTTTAAAAGGCATTTCCATGAACAAATTTAACTCCTGATTTCAGTTTCGAAACAGAACGTTCAATTTTATATAACAACAACTTCTGTTTAATCGTTTGATATGTAGTAAACTATATTTAGTATTATAGTTAGAAACAGAATAAATTTGATTGCAAAAATATTACATGATGTGCGTTTTATGGGCAGTTTACCTAATTTGACCGAGTTACATGTTTGTCTAACTGAATCTGTATGTACAAGGTGATTTCATAGGAAGGGCAAGTGAATGTTATTAATTCACCCTTAGGCTAGTAAAGCAATTAATAATCCATTCTAACACTAACTCCATTTCGTCTCATATAAGGAAAGAAGGATT
>JAUMHA010176272.1:0-16479 GCA_032359765.1 Saxidomus gigantea
TGTTTCAAAACTGTGGATTATCACTTTTATTTCACTGAGAAAACTCTATAATTCACTGGAAAACATAAAATAAATAGCATTAATGGTTCAGGGAAAATCAATAATCAATAAATATTTTGTAGGATCAATATATTATACAATGTTGCATAATCTAATGAAGTTGAATTCCAACTTTACTATAGCTACTTAAAGTGTTTTCCATGTAATATGCCTGTTTCTAAGGCAATGACCTTTACTTGACATTCGACCTACACTGGTTTTGCATACATTTGTGTCCGGACTATAACTTTGTCATGTATTGATTGATTAAAAAAATAACTTGGCACAAATGTTCAGCACATCAAGCCGATGTGTCATGTGCAAGACCCACATCTCTACCTTAAAGGTCAAGGTCACACTTAAAGTTTATAGGTAATGTAATCCTGTATATATGCATACAATTGTGTCCGGAAAGAGCGAGGAGCGATGCTTTTTTGTTTGTTTGTTTGTTTATTTTATATCTACTTTTAAGGCAATAACCCTTACTTTACCACCTACCTTCACTAGTTTTCTATTATATCAAACCTATATTTAAGGCAATAACCTTTACTTAACCATCTACCTACACTGGTTTGCCATGTTTTATACCTATTTCTAAGATAATAACCTTAGTTTAGCACCTGCTTTTAGTGGTTTTCCAAGTAGTATGCCTCTTTCTTGTGAAATGATACTTGACCACCTACCGGTACTAGTTTTCTATGTATTTTACCAATTTCTATGTCGATTACCCTCAGTTGAGCACCTACATACACTGGTTTCCAATGTTTATACCTATGTTTTAGGCAATTACCCTTAGGTGACCACCTGCCTTCACTGGTTTTCAAGTTATGGTGCCTCTTTGTAAGGCAATGACCCTTACTTGACCACCTACCTTCAATGGTTTAAAGTGCTTTGCCTGTTTCGAAGGCTTTAATCCTTACAGTGGACCTCCTACCTAACCTCGTTTTCTGTATTTTTAAACCTGAGGCAATAACCCTTAATTTACCATCTACATACACTCGTTTTCCATTTTTCTAATTAAGGCAATATTTCAGTTGACCACCGACCTACAATGGTATTCAATGTATTGTACCTCTTTTTATTGGAAATGATACTTGGTTGACAATCTACCTGCGTTGGTTTTCTATTTATAATACTATTTGTAAGGATATGTTCCTAAGTTGACCTTAGTTGACCAACTACTATCACTGGTTTTCCATCCCATTTCTGGTTGTCCAAAATTTGTATTACACATTACATTTAAGTGAATACACAGATCTACATTTCGATATTGCCTATCTTCAACTTAACTTCAATATTCTTTCATCTGAAATATTTGTTTTATTCATTTAAGATAAAAATGACAAAATAAATGACATGCACACATCCATTTTCTACTAGAACAAAGAGTATCAAATATGGGCGGAACCTACATTTACTGGTGGTGACAATTTAGCGACGACCGCGTTGTTATACACAATGAATGGTAGAGTGCTCTCTCTTTATTAAGAAAGGGCCCTAGTACATTCTCTGCGCTAGAATTGTATCGTTTATTTCAAACTTATTGACAAAAATTGACTTTTTTACATTTACGTTTGTATTTGTTTCCACCAAACACATGTAATTTAAGTGTACAAAAATGCAACAAGGTTATCTGTATATTCATACATGCATGCCTTCACTTCTCATTTAGAATTCATCATTTGGTAGTAAGCACATATCATTTACACTATAACCTCCTATACAACAGAAATGCAACAAGGCTATCTGCATATTCATACATATAAGCTTGCACTTCTCATTAGTCATGCATCATTTGGTGGTAAGCACATTCCATTTACCATTATCTACTTGTCATTTAACACTATCCAACCGAAACGCATCTACTCTATATGGAAAGGTGTACACCAATGCATACACATGTAATTGTTCACATGTTGTAATTTCCATAGATAATCTTCCGGAAATATGATATGAATTTTATGATACTGATCGGTAAATATCAGTTACGTTAAGATCATGTTGTGAAATAACTGTCCTTTTTACACCTTTATATACTAAGCTATTTATATCACGTGATAGGGAATTACCCTCTGTTTTCAGTTTTCTATATTTATATTAGTGTTTAAAATTAAATACTGTCAGGTAAAATCGTATAATGATATTATTCTGAGTCAGCGTAAAAGCAAGGGAATTACCCTCTGTTTTCCATACATTTGTGTTTCCGTTTTAACGTTGGTTAAAGCTACATTTTATCTGATCATTACATATATGGATATTTTTTATTTGGGTCAGCGTAAAATCAAGGGAATTACCCGCTGTTTCCCCTCTTTTCCATTTGCTGTATTTACGTATGTAATATATAATATGCCAAAATAAACTTTCTACATTCAGTGGCTGCAGTTGTAGTGTCAATTACTGGTTGGTCATTGGACTGATCCATGTATTCCGATGAACCTTCCTGGTTAAGGTTGTTCATTTTGTTGATACCACTAGAACTACTTTGTTTGCGTGTTTCGACTGTACTAGATAATGACATAGCGGGAGCACAATCCAAAGTGTATGTTAAATGACCTTATAATATGAATAAACGAAGTTTTTCATTCCTGTCTAGTTGTCCTGAACAGGAATATGATTTCTTATGGGGATTTATCAAATTACTATGTAGTATTTCAATATAAAATTTTGATTAAAATGAAACGCCTCATAATGCAGACGCAGTTATAGTTCATCATTTAAAATCCATATTTAGAATAATATTTAGACACAAACACTATTGAAAATACTTCTTTGGAAATAAGACATTCGTACTATTATAAACAAAACACTCAATTAAGTTTATCAAGCATGATCACACACAACCGATTATGTTTTATTTAATTTATTTGTCTCTTATTCCTTCATGGAAATGAATCGTTTACTTAACTTTTGTTCCAACCCAGATGTTACACATTCTTCTGTTGATGTATACCATGAAATAATCGTAACCTGATTTAAATATCGAATAAGTTACCGCCAAAAGCTGTTGCATTGGTTGGTTTGATCCGTGCGATTTGATAAACATTTGCTCAAAGTTATTCACAGTATTATATTCTATTAGTATAATCCTTCCAAATATTTTCATCCACTTCAGATTATGGCAGAATATTAGATGACCGCCTTCGTGGTGTCGGTGTACCTATTTCTTTATTTTGATACATTTACCCTGAATTGAAACAGTCATGCTTATATCTCACATCATGTAAGATATAAATGAAATACTTTTTTGATTTTCTATAATGAAATGATAACTAATTTGTGATACCATTTTACCGAGTTTCGATCTTGACCTAGAGTTCATCAGGACAAACCGAAAAGACTTTCTTGATGACAGAGTGTCAGTTGTGCCCTTGAGATTGTTAACAAGGCTTTTCTATAATTTGACTGGAATACCATTGTTTTGCCCCAGATGATCCAGTTTCGACCATGACCTAGAAATCACCTAGACCTTCTATGATTGGCTTAGTGTCCTAGCTTTTAGTTTATACTAATTGGTTATAGGTCGATTGTGAAACAAGTTATCCAACTTATATTAATCACTCTCGACACCTCATTCCTGATGGTATCCATCGCTGTAATGGTATGAGAGAATATAATAGTGTTCACAAACAAATGTGGCCAGACAACAGACGATGACCGCCGGTCATCTAACGATCCTAATAGTCAACATAAGCACTTCGTCTTCAGATGAGCTAATCACACAGCGTACATCGCAATAAGTCAACATTTCGTCATAATTTAGTTCGTAAAATGTTAAACTTTCGTGTGTTTTTATACTTTTCAGTTTCCAGAAATCGTCGATTGTGAATGGATTATCAGAAACTTAATGTAATTGATCTTTAATTGCTTAAGAAATTTTGTCGACACTGACCCTGGTTCACGTTTAATGTGCTTTATTCGACCTGAAATTTTGACTGCGCTAATAAGTTTACAAAAATCGTTTCACTGCAATCGGCCTTGCAAATACATGTATGTAACCTAGTTTTTTATGCACGTTTGCGAACTATATTTGGTTGTTTTGTATCGTCTTCAAGATCTGTGTGTCAGATAAATGGTATTCATATAGGTTTATACAATGTTTTTAAGGCGTGATAGCTTTAAATAGTATAAAATTATCATATCTTTACAATTTCCCCATAAAGTTAACTTATCTGTTTGAAAAAATTGACCTGCATAACCTGATTTGATTTGATTTGAAAGGTGTTTTATCAAGGACCGTCCAAAAACTATATGTGTAGCTTATTTTTTGGATGAGTCTCCGGCATGCCTCCTGTCATGCCTAGAAAAAAAGAATTTTGAAGCCGAAAAAGGAGAAATCTACCTGACTGAAGTTTCAAGTCAGAATCACCGAGCTTTCCTGGTGAGATTTTCAATGAGTGATCAGATCCATGTGCTCTAGAGTTTGTGATCGCCTCGTGAATGAGCCGGCCACATCACACAGCAGGTGCTCCTGTAGTCTCTCACGACATAAGTTCGCTGTCTAACAGGGACTGAAAAAGCTTCTCACGAGACTTCGCATGCACGTCTCCCACATGCTGAGAATCCTGCATAACCTGTCGAATATTGCTATGCGTGTGTGTGTGTGTGACCTTAGATCGTCAATGTACTTTCTTCATTGTATTCATAATACTTTTAAATTACCCTACCAATGATCCAACCAAAGTGCTTGTCGTAAAATGAAATGTCTCTTGTGGCTTTAACGTTTCATTCAAGGTTGATGGTTCGAATGTACTTTGCATATGGTTGGTAACAATATTGACAGAAATCATCTTGATCTGTGGATGTGACTTGCAACTTTTTGAATACTTGCATGAATGTCTCTACTGTTACGACTTTCAGGTGAACTACAGAGTACTGGCATAGGTGAAGATACATATGTCATATTTGTCTGTCATATAACGTGTACATGAAATTGTGTAGCATGTTCAACTCCGCTCTTTAGTAAGAGGGGCGGATAAGGTGTGATGGATGGTTTGCCTCTAACTTTTCACCAGGTGTCACCATTGCGAAAATATGTTTTGAGGCACTGACTTACCGATGTTTTTCAGTACTTCTGTGTTGATCTGACGCCAGCATGTATGGTTTGTTCGTTGACATCGTGAACGATGATATAGGTTATTGTATGTTTCGGCATATGTAGGTAAGAAAACCTTGACATCTCTGATAGAGGGTCATTCTCGACCCTTCCACCACAGCCAAATGTTGACACCATGATAAAAGTTCGCAGTTGATACGGCAGAAGCCGACGAGTACTTTCGACATCATACTATTGATGTCTTCATAGCATGTCACCCGCTGTTCACTTTTGAGAATTCGTTGATTCGTAATATTCAACTCGTGTACATCAAATAGCGCTGTGCGTCTCGGACGATAAGAATTCCATCGCAAACCTGGAATCTTTGTGCTCTATGCACTTGTACTACTTTGTATTTTACCATTAGAAATACAGTCGAGACTATCTTAGCGACTCCCTGTTTATAAGACTCCCTGTCTTAAGTGACCGTATAGGTTTCCTCCCAATGCATTTTCCTATATATTGAGACTGAATGACTCCATATTTAATGTGTCTAGTAACAGTGGCATTTGGCACTGGAAAACAGTATTAACAGAGATTGTTTATAGCTACTTTATACAATTTGTGAGGTTTGAACAATATTTTTCTTTTTGCTAAGATACAATATGTTGTTTACAATTCTATTAATGACACTATTTTAACTGCTTATTTATTTGCAAATGCTTGTACAAACAATTATAGAGTAGTCTGATTATTAGAGTTGTTAACACCCAATAAACAAATTAATCTGATTTAAAGTGTGTGTATAGTGACATCCTATGCATTGTGACTCTTTTACTTTCACATTTCTAAATTCGCTGTAGACAATCTTTACTGTTCTTTCTGCCGTCATCAATACCCGTGTTTCTTTAAAGTAGAATGAGATATCATCTTCCTCTGGAATATGTTGCCGAATTACATATCAGGTTCAATATTTCACTTACTTGACTCTGTCGGTTATCATCTAAATGTTTTGTAGGGTAAGACCAAGATAAAGCGGTGAACATGTTTTAATAAGCAGGAAACTCTATATCAACTCTGGCGGTGTCGATTTTAGGCAATCATTTAATCTTTTGTCATCTTAAGATTAGCGGCAGCTATGATCATGGACAAATCGGATAGATTTTGATAAAAATAACTGTTTATTATAAGGTGGTGGAGCGGTGCAGTATGTAGCGCATTAGATGCGCTCTGTATCGTTGTCAGGAAAGGTGACTCTTTCCATGAAATCTTCTATTTCTTGCTTACCTTTAATTTCAAAGCTATTCAGAACAAATGGTTCATTTGATAATCTCTGGGCTCTGTGTTCTTCAAAATGTGACATCAAATTGGTTTTAAGAGTGATGGATATTTTGGTTTCCATGCTTACTTAGCAACGTAGCGAACATCATAAAAAGTTGTGTAACTGGAATTATGCCAGAAAGTAAATTTTCAATCCTGACTTGATTGCAGTTGATCCATTTCCTCGTTCTATATGATTAAATACTATTTTCCAGTACCTATTAGCACCGATACATAGGGATGTCCCATACTGGTCTTCTACTGTCATAGGCTATTTTAAAAGTACGGACGTATGAAACGGATATTCATATGTTTTGTAGTGGGTTTGTTGAGTTTGTTTAAATAACGTACATATATGCAAAACAAATTGCGGGAAACATCATCAGCAAGTATAGTACATATGAGGTCATCGTCATTTGCTTTCTAGCATCCAGAACGTTCCGTGTACTTTTTGACGTAAATCCCGAACAATGATTTTGTCGGGTAATAATAAACACCGAGTGAATCATTGTCTTTATCAATTGGTCATCCAACTTTATGGTTTCCAATTACTGCATTTTCTTTTCATAAACAATTCCGAATACCATTCCCCGACTCCTACGCCTGTTTTATTTCTTAACCATGACGTTGATCGGTTATGTATATTGTACTCGAATTTGATTGGCTGGAAGGCACAACTGTTTAAATTTAAGAATTTATTCGTGATCGTTTGATTTATAGATATTTAATGTATATGTTCTTAAAACAGACTTTTGAAAAGAAAATGTTATTGCTCTACACACTAGTAATTTATACTGCATGTTTTCAGATGCGTTCGATTGGCAAGTAAATAGTTTTTTCCAATTTACCTTATTTTCCTAGATGATGAAATAAAGTCACATTACCGAAGTTTTTTCTATGGTTCCAAAAGCAATATGTCGGCCACAGAATTGAAACTATAGTATGGTTTGTCGCTATTTTGCTGATATGTGGCATATATGTCACTGTCAACTTGGTTTTGATATGACATTCCCCCGTGTGTTAAAACCAGTTATGAAAATACATTCTCAACAATAGCTTGTACTATAAATTGGATACCTTATTTCGGAAATATTTTGTTTACATTTTAGCTGATTGTGATAATAATCTCTCACTGTCGTGACGTATCTTCGATAGCGTATTCTCATGTAGATAAAATGTTTCCAAACGTATACTGAATTTAAAATAGTTGTCGCTGTTTACATCCGTATTTATTCTCAACTTAGCATTAACACTCGCAGCAGATGTGAAGTAATATGTGAAAATATATATGAAGTTATGAAAATTCTTATTGACACTAGTTTCTTCAAACTAAACACTAGCTGTTTAGTACTACATTTTGAGCGTTGTATAATTGCAAGTTCACTTACAAATTTGCAATCTGAAACACAAGTTTTCGAGAATTGCAAATCATTTTCATTTCCTTGACATTGGTATTTATCTTGTATTCACATTTAAACGTCTAGGTTTTGAGCAGTTAAGTCTTTCTTTGAGTTGAGCATTTCAAAGCTCACTTAGTAGTTCAACAGAATTTCACAAAATATATGAGTGAACATTTCAGTACTAGTATATCACTCAAAGTTGAACATTGCAAGCGTATATTACATATGCCAACACAACCTTCAAACCAGTACTATCAGTGCTTTGATTTGAATCTAAACGAACTGCACTAAGGTGGTCTAATCTTTGATATACACCCCCACAAACAGACATTAAGCGCATGCGTAAATACCAGATGATCACGCGATTTTTATAAGTACATAAGGAAGTAGTACTAGTGACCTTGTTTAATTTCTGTTTGGCTGTTAATGTTACCACTTTTAGTTAGGATACAAATATAATAAGTTACATTGCTGGGTACATAAGAGAAGATATACAGGAATTTTGTTTTTGTTTTGAAACTCAAGGTAATGTCTTTTATACGCACTTGTCAAACAAAATTACGTCAGCTTTACCTGAGACTATTTATATCTATTTGACTAATGGTGTAAACAATAAAGCAATAACATAAATGTGCAGTATTAAGATAACCTACAAAAGACTCTCAAGCGTTTGGGGCATTCATTCAACTATGGCAACAGCCATGACTTATTCATGTAATCAAAGTAGGTTATCATACGCCAGACAATTGACTGTTGTATTTTGAGTTCAGTAAAGACAGTGTTTGTTATCCTTTCTACATGAACTTGAAATTGTTAAGATAAAATTGTAAGTTCCAGTCCGAGGGAGTCTGAGGTATATCGCTGCACAGACGCTATAATACGGGTTTTCAGTATGTAATGTACAATGTACACTCTGTTACAAGTCAAGATTCGCCAACTAAATGAACATCTACTGTACAGAAAAGTTTTGTTATTTCAATTTTGATTATTACTAAAGACTATACTTGTCTCTGTAACAATTGAGAAATTAAAAATAAAAATTTATTTAAACATGCACAGTTCCTGATCCTTCTTTTATCCTGCAATTAACCATAGGCTCGATCGTTTTTTTTCTGTTTCACATCTTCAGCAAGTGTTTATAGAATTAAATACCTTGCACACGCTTATAAAGAAAATAACTGAAAATTGTAAATTTGTTTGGGCATGTATCAGAAAACTATTTATCAGTAGATCTGGTATTTTGTTTTAGTATTGTTCATCTAAGAGAGGTGGTAAATCTGAGTAATTGGGTACATTTAAACACTTAAAAAATGGAATGTGGAATCGAGCAGGGGTTCATTATTGGAATTTTAATTCATACAGTAGGTCTGGTGTAATGACTTCATGTGATGAATTGTTACACCTTAGGAATAAACATTCCTATTTTAATACTATTGCTTAACAGCTTTAACTGCTTCAATGCTTTAGCGTTTTCACAAAAAAATACATAGGTATTTCAGAAAACATGATTAGTATTAGTAAGGAGTATAATGAACACATTTGGTTAAATTCAATAAAGTTGATTATTATTTTTGGAACATTCAGCTTAATGTTTTTCTTATTGTCTTCTGTTGATGTTGCTTTACTTTTGGAATTTTACCTATGGGATAAATTTCATTGATCTGTATTTCTAATCAAACTTTTAGTTTGATAAACTATTTTTGTCAAGAAGTTGAAACAGTTTTTGTTGTCTCAATCTCATTATCCTGACTGACTGAAAGACTTTGAAATTTTAAACATTTAAATTTGGAAAGTATTATAATATCGAGATTTAGAAAGTATTATAATATCGAGATTTGGAAAGTATTATAATATCGAGATTTGGAAACTCTTTTTTTACTTATGGATATAACTTAATTCAAATTAATGACTGAATCTACAATGTATGTCGGAATATTTCTGGATACACTTACACTTAATTTGTTAACATAATGTTGAAAATATAGGTTATGTATTTAAAATAATGCGACAACTTAATTCTACATCTAAATATGTCAAACAAAAACGTGTCTCTCGTGTAAAAAATACACCTGACAAATGTTGTTTTTAAAGAAAGTTTGCTAGATACCCCTTTCAACGCAGTTAAATGTAACCAAGGAGAACTAATTTAAGCACCGATTGCAAGACTAAGAAGTACAGCTTAAAAAGGATCTTTGAATGTCCGTATGGGCCTCCATATATCAATAAATTTAGTTAGCGCGTTCGCCTCTGGTAGGGTAAGGTTGGATTCGAATCCTAGGCAGAGCAGGAGGCGTGTCCGTTGGCAGAGATACTAATGTCGCAAGTGTCTCAGTCCACCCAGGTGAAAATAAGAAGGCTAGCTGAAAATTAGGGCAGTTTTCTTTGAAAAATCTAGCTAAAAATAAGTCCACAGAAACTTGATTTCATGAGTCTTCTTAAAATCTTATATTTCAACTGACGATAAACTTCAATAATATGAATTTTAACATGTTATTAACTGATCAGTTGGTCACAAATTGTAAAACAGGCAGAAGAAAATGTGATGTCATAACACTCTATTCAAATTTTAAGTGTAAGCTGTTTAAAAAATAAATTTTGAATAACTCGGAAAATTTAACACTGATTTTTCTTTTGCAGTTTTAACGATGGACAACAACAATATGTCTCGGCACGGATTCATGCCAACTGATGACATTCCCTTCTCTTTCTTGAATGAAGAGACTTATATACAACTATTGTCCATATGGAGACGAATACGCAGACATCCAATGATCTTCACCAGACAAGATATGGAAGATGAACTGCTGAGATTGGTAACATTTCTTCATTTTCCCCAACAGACCGGACAAGACATTCGTGTTCTCGCTATTGCAGGCTTTTATTACTATGGGGAGGGTGACAGTGTTGTATGTTATTGCTGCGGACTCTGGATAAGGAGCTGGTCACAGAACGATGAACCATGGCATATTCACAGGACATATTCTGCTACTTGCACATTCATACAAAATAACCGCGAAGTCAATAGGCCGTACTACGGTATAACAGAAGTTGGATTAAGACATCTTATCCAGTTACTTCCGGTGGATACAATCGGACCGCTTCCTGTAAGATCTGGATATGAAATCCAAACTAATATAATGTTCAATACAGAACAAAGCTATCAGACCTTTGAGCATATCGAGCGTTCCCGTCTATTACCATCAGCTGCTTTACCAATGAGAAATGGGGAAGTCCAGAATCCTTATCTCGTAAACGGCGCATCGCAGCTTCAAGATAATAGTTTCGAAAACTTTGATATTGAAGCAAGAATTGTAAGTATTCGTAATTCTTCGTCTTCGAGAGCATCCGCCTCGTACTTCAACAGACATAATATCAGTGAAAGGAATATACCACTTAGAATTGATTGGAGTGAAGATGGTGTATCTGATTCTATGTTAAACGACAATCTCGCACCTCAGTCACACATCATGTCGACTGTGACTGAAAATCATTCAGAAAACCATATTTGCACTACGCTGAGCACAGACAGAGGTAGGCCGATCGAAATTTCTAACCTCAATACCGAAGATGAAAGTGTACAGTTAGACCCGAGTTCTAATTCTGCCAACATGTCAGAGCAAATATATGTCTGTGAGGTTGCTTGCGATGATACGGCTCGAAAACAGTTGGCAGATGTTAATTCAACAACAAACGTTTCCCCGCGTACTTTTTGCCGTAGCATGTCTACCCCATTACCAGCCGAATATATCCATCAAAGCCCTAATCACATGTGTACTACAAGAGTAGAAAGACCTGATGAATGTCAAAATACCGCAAAAGTCAACATAGTTGCCTGTGAATCACAGAGTGGCCAGGGCTCTCAATCTTGCAATGATAACTATACTGTTGACGACGTTGAAAACGATATAACAACTCCAAGACATATTAGTAATATTAATCGTCTAGAGGAAACTGAGACAGAGGAAACAAATAATTATCATTCTCTTAGTGACAGGAGCGACTCCACTAATTCTGATGATGACAATAAATCGCAAGAGCACGCGGGAATGTCAGAAGAAATATCTTCTAATCGATTAAGCGAGACAAGGACGAATTACAAAGGAAACGAACCCAATAAAATAAGCTCCAATGAAGAGACAACCATTACTCCACATAGAAGTTTGCAAGACACCTCACACAGATCTTGTTCAATAAATGACAAAGACGCAGAAGTGACTGTTCCTTTCACGAATAATCATAAAACTCATTGCAGTCCACCTGGCATAATTGATCTACAGGAAAATGCTATCGAGCCGTCCGTTGATACTCTATCACTTGCTAACACTACCCCTGATGTAGAAGCTTGTGATGCTCAAAGTGGAAGTAACGCTACCTGTGATGTTGAAGCTGAGAAACCTCTAAGACATGATCATGAAAACGAAAGAGAAACTAAAGAAGAACTTAATGCAACTGCTGAGTCAATGACATGGGCTCTAGCAACAGAATCAAAGCTCAGTAGTGATGTGAATGCATCTGTTGTTCACACTGCAGATGCCCTTGTGGTATCGGTTGAGAAAAGAATCCCAGTAAAAGAACATGAGACAAGTCAAAATCACAGAAACAAAGCTGAAAAGGTTACAAGTAAACCTGATGACAATTGTTCTAACGATCACGGAGAAGCAACTAGTTCGCCGGAAAAATTTTCTTTGGTTAGACGGGGCCAAATCAAATCTTTGAACAAATTCAGCGTAAGTCATCATAATCCTTCAAATGATAAAGGAGCAGAAAAGTTAAGTACTTATCCTCTTGCTCTAAATCAATCCACTAAAGGTGCAGTTGACGTATCAGTAAAGACGAATAAAGTTGAGAATAACAGCACTGTTCAAGAAAACACAAGCCGCATTGCTGATACGTTTACAGACGACATAAACAAAGGTATATTTGTTTCCAAAGTATGTTTAAATATGTTAGTTATCCCCCGTTGCAAATCGGGAGGGTAAAATAGGAACGTTTTTCGCCAGTAACATTTCATGTCCGCTCTATATCCCCTTAAGAGATTTTCATATAAATTTGAACGTCAATAACAGGTACTTTTATAGAAACATTTAACTTTCTACTTTAAATATAGAAAGCACAACAAGAGTTAAGCTATTTATAAAAACAGTTCAGCTACTGGCATATTTCTGTTTTGAATGAGCCATTTCAAAATTGACACAATATGATTATTTTTTACAGTTACATTAAAATATCTGCGGTATTGCCATGTAGTATATGTACAAAACAAAAGTAACATAATGCCATCTTATCGCCTAGATGCCTGCAAATTCATAGGAAAGTTGTCGCTCAATGGTGGTCTGTCTTTTTTAATTTTTATTTAGCTGCCTTGTTAATTGAATGTTTAAGTTGGACGAATATTAAGCAAAATTTTAAAATGGGATAAAGTTTATATTAACACTGAATACTTGTGCCATTTTATACACATAGAAATCGAGCATAGCTTTCCGAAGAGCGAACACCTTGGCGCAAAGCCTAAGACGAAGAAACAATGCGAAATCTTAACATCAACAGAGGTTACAGCAAACAGGGGATATATACGCTTGGGTATTACATTTGAAAACGAGTTTGGGCAAACGGAAACGAAATAAATCACTTGAAATATCATTTTTATATTCGAGCTTAATCAACATGTAAAATTTGTAGATAATTATATCTATTGTTTTGGCGTAATGACCTGATTTTAAGATGTAGTTGTAAAATGTAATTTAAAAGATTCTATGTTCATATTTGAAACATTACTACAACGAAAAAAAACCTCTCGCGTCATGATCTATACCAGAATGATTCAATTTGAATTATCATTTAAGTCTAGATGAAACGTTGACTAAATAACGTGCTCTGCATCATATTTAGCCGCTTGCCCTCTTTCCATCCAGTCTTTTTTGTTTGGAAAAACATATAACGTGTATAACAATACAACTTTACTGAATTATAAGCTCAAAACGAAATATTAAATTAGATAAATGTCGAATTTCGAGTTTTAGTTTAACGTGATACAAAAATGATCGTCTTTTACATTTAAAGGTATTGCTCAAGATCTCAGATCGAAGCAGATTCCACATGACTATTCAACGTATGAAGCACGAATGCGATCTTTCAGAAACAATTCAGCAAGCAAATCTGAAAGATTAGCAGATGGAGGATTCTATTACACAGGTATCAGATTGAAATATGTATCACAATTTAAGGAGATGAAACTATTACCAGCTTTAATATAAAGAATAATTTTCGATGTAGTTCCTGTGTCAGACCTGGTATGTTGGAATCTGTATCCCTCAAAATACACACGTAAATTAAGTATGTTCAAATGGTTATAATTAAATGTTTTTTATTTACATCTGTTATATAATTCACAGAACATATAAAACATATAAAAAAGGTTCTTTCTGACAGTTTTCTTATATAATGCAGTAGTAGTTTTTAAGAACCTTAATCTCGATCATTTTATCAGACAAAAGTGAGTATATTTCATTACTAAATAATGTATTCAGTATGAAAGAGGAAAAGTTGTCAAATGTTTCATTTAACATTTTACAGGAGTGGCCGATCACATTCGATGTTTTTCCTGCCACAGAGGTTAACACGAATTTATTTACTTATAAAATTTTCAAAGCTTTAGCTTGGTCACCGTGGACTATTAGTTTTAATGTTTTTGAAAAGTCAACATGTTTCTTCTCTATATCGTATTTATCTAAAAGCCTAAATAAAGTTCATTTAAATGTACTTTTCACGCAAGCATGTAGGTATTGGATTTAGTGACGTATTAAAGAAATGTAGTCGACATATTACATCAACAGTGTACACTTAGAGTGGAATGCCTTATTTGCCTATCGTGTAATGTATTGGAAAAATGTATTGATTTTGATTCGAGGCTTCAATCATTTCAAACCTAATGTTGAACAGCTCAAATCTTTAACATATGCATTTACCCTTTTAAAAGGTGAATGATGAATATTTATGAGTCAATTCTGTTTATTTTTCGTGGTTGAAGAATTTGAAAGCTCTCAATTAGAACGTAACCTATGGGTTATCCATGCGGAGTCACCAAAATGTGAATACCTACTTATGCGGAAAGGTCAGGACTTCATTGAAACAGTTACACAGGTAAAAACCTTTAAGTTTATTTTGTTTTAGTCTGGTATTCTACCTTTTAATGATTTTTTTTTCATTTTATACATTAAATCGCCTACAATTCATGTACGTGTTTATTTCATGTAATGTTCTTTGCACAGCGGTTAACATTATGTGATTTCTTGTACGGTTTCAACATGGTCATTCATCACAACGTTTGTTCCAGAATATAGGTCTGCTAAAGCTGGGCTTGTCATTACTTGTCAGTAATAATGATTATTTAACCTTTAGATTTTGCCTTTGTATGCTGGGGGTTGGGGAGGGGATGTGTGGTTAGGGTCTTAACTTAACGGAATTGGTCTATAGAAACTCTATATACTTCTACAAACAAGTGTATGCTACATATTAATGCGTCATAAATTGGGCTAGTATTTAAACTGATTTAGAAAGAATTTATCTGAAGCTTGAATGTCGAATACTATCAGAAAGCAAACTGTATTAATAATTATGGTAAGTGTTGTGCCTACTTTAGATCTTCAAAATTATCATTGAATAATAAGGTTAACTAAAAAAAGTATCAGTATCTCTTATATTTCAGGGCAATGAGGTTTTATTACGACAGTACAGTAAAATATTTGACAACGAGCATTCTTCAGGTAACATTTCAAATACAGTTAATACTAAAGTGACAATGTTCAGGATTTTCACTGGTATCCTTTTATGTGAGACCTAAAAATATCATAGCACTCCAATTTAAATTATTTCAGTGTATTAATTTTTTTTTAAACAAGAGGGCAATTATGGTCATATATCGCTAACCTGGGTATCAATGCAATTCAAAACAAGAATGTGGATCGAAAGGTCATAATCAAGGTCAGTCCGAGGAAGTTCGTAAATAAGTTAATAATAAGCAAAACTGCATAAATAGTCCAAAGGTCAGGTCAGCCAATGCCATAAATTGAAATCTACATTTAAAAACTACATATGGATCAAATTTCATTGCTGTGTCTTCAAAAACAGGTAAGCATTGTAGTTCAGTAGATCACGGCCAGTCGGTGGCAAACTTTAAATCGACATGCAAAACAGTATAATTGGTGCAAATTTCTTTAATGTAGCTTCAAAAACAGAAAGTAGGTCAGTAGGCCAATGACCCCGAGGTGGGACCAAGTTGGTCCAAGCGGTATGATTTGAACAAGCTTGTAACAGGACCACTAGGCAAATCTACAAGCCAAATATCTAAGCTTTTGACCTTTTGATTCGAGACTTTTTCCTGTGATTATATCTCAATGTTAAATCCAGCGAGCCCTTGGGTGGGATCTATTTTAACCGGGGATCATGATTTGAACAGTCCTGTTAGATTACCACCAGACAATGCTATCTGCCACATATTTAAGCACAATGTCTTAAATTGACCCCAAATCTAGACATGATGTAGAATGATATCTTGACAGAAAGTGGAATTGACAAAAAAGGCTTACAATACTAATGAAAATTAAACAAAAAATATATAAGCAGAAATGATTTGTATTATTTTTCAAAGGATCTGGTATAATATTTTTGTTTTTATATAAGTCATAAGCA